>JAIPRL010000198.1:131478-181675 GCA_025469235.1 Pemphigus obesinymphae
AAATTAAAAATCCCAAATGAGATTCACTCCGAAATTTTTTCCTCTATCAATTTGATAATGGGTATTTTAACTCTAAAATTACTTAAAAAATCTGCTTAACAGTTTTGCACAAACATGTTTTTGTCACAGAAAATCATTAGTGTCCTCTTAACTTGAATTTTTACCATTTATTTTATTAATTCAAAAAATAATGTTAACTACAATAAAACTATAATTTTAGTTAGTAACGGATAAAAATAGATATATATTATAGTTTTATTCATACATTCTGGACTGCAACAGGATCCATGACTGCTTTATTTTTTTTGAATTCTTCATTTATTTGATGCTTAGCAGCTACATTAAAAAAAATATTATGTATATTTAAATTAGTTATTTGAATATGTTTATATAATCATTTGGCATTATAATGTAATATAATAACGTATAATAATTAGAGTTCAGATGTTGAGCTCTATAAGACATTAAAAAAACACGGAAAAACGCCCCAAAAATTCTAAAAAAAACCAAACACTAATAATTATTTAACGCACTAATTTTGTATTATTAGCATTATATTTAACATATATTATACTAGTAGATAATATTTACTCATTTCAGTTAGTTGAAAATTATTTTAAAAAATATTTAAAATTTAAAAATATTATTACACATAGTCTGATTTCTTATTTGGATAATATATTCATATTGATAAATATATAATAAAAATATAAGATCCATTCCCACAATTTAGTATGATAATAAATATTATTATAGTATAACTAAACCTTTCAAATACGTTAACATATACCTAATATATTTTATAAAACAAAATATTAATAACGAAAAAAAACCACAAAAAAGCAATTTAAAAGTAAAAAAAACACCCCCTCCCACAAAAAAAAAAAAAAAAAATTGGTAAAGAGCAAAATAAAATTTTGTGTTCTTAATTCTATGTAGTATAAACAAATTTATAGCTGATGTAGCTTTATATTGGATCAATATAAAAAAAGCAAAAGCTTATAAAATCTGAACTCTAATAATAATAATAATAATAATACCTATATATATTATGTGTATATTGAAATAATATGCATACCATTTAACATGTGATCATCATTTTTGAAACACATTATTCTAGCTTTATGTACTAATTTGAAAGCTGTCAGAACCTGAAATTGAAAATATTAAAGAATGTCATAAAAAAATTGTGTTTACCATAGAAACATTAAACCCATACTGGTTTAGAATTCTCCTCACAATGGCAGAATAAAAATAATCATCCCATCACATGTTATTTTGCAGGTTTCACAATTTTATATTACACATTTTGTATATAGGTAGTAAAAGTTTATTTGCTTTATGGAATTTAATATTTATAAGTAATAATACAATTCAATGATAATGATATACCATATGGGTAAATACAAAAAGAGTATAATATTTTAGGCCAAAATCTCTATATATCCTCCAGTACCTATAGTTTGAAATGGATCAAGTTACTAAAATCTGGATTATCATATTATGATACTCTGTTAAATATAAATAAAAAAAAAATACAGTCTCTTCCTCTTGTTTTTTATTGTTTCGTTAGTATAATAAATGAAATATTATACTAATAAAACAATCATTAAATTTGTTATTATATATATATAATATATACTATAAACTCGCAAAACAGCAGGGGATTTTTTTGGCTATTGTAAGGATTCTAAACCAATACCCATTAATTTTATTACCATTGATTTATGATAGTAACTGTATATATATATAAATTTACTTTAAATTATGTTTATGAAAATATTCTGGTTATTAAAAATATGTAAATGAGGTTTTAGATACCTTGGTATATTGCAAATTGCAATACCTATTTTAAATCATAAACAATATAAACATAAGATGGGAAAATTTTTAAACACATGCATTTAAAAACAAGCATTATATGGAACTTACACTTCTAAGACATTAAAATTTTTCAAAAGTAAAAAATCATTTAAATAATAATTTACCATATGGAAAATTTTGTTTTATTAAATTAACTCGAAACTAATTTTCAGGCCCAGATTAAGGAGGGCAGAGGGGGTCATGTCTCCTGGGCTTTAACATTTTACAATAAGTATATATATATATTTTTTTATAGTAGCATTAAATGTAATTAATTGAAATTCAAAATTTTCAAATTATAATTATATTATTAATTTACCTATATTTTAAAAATTTAAAGTAAAACTAAAAAAGTATGATTCTAAAATTGCTTATAGTGATTACCTAGTTATAGGTATCTAATATTTTATTATAAATAATTTTTAGTAAGTATAATTCTATACCTATAATAATTTATTTTAAATTTATCATAAGAAGTTACTAGATTTAGGAGACGGCTGACAACTGAGCTATTTTCGAAAAAAAAAATTAAACAGTAATGGTTATATGTACACTTGAACATTTTATAAAGATGGGTCCTCACTTCACCATTTGTCTTGCAACACATTCAAACTCTGACAAATTTCTTAGATGTGGATGTTTACCTTAAACACAAATTTTATGTTCATGGTTGTTTGTGAGCAACCTCAGACACGATCCATAAGTTGTTGGTCTCTGGGTTATGTTCAAAGGAAATATTTGCTCAACAGGCGCTTAGCATGGATACAATTTGATATCTATTTTATGTAAATTCAGTAGAAGTATTACCATAATAGAAATGGTTAAAATTTGTGCAATATTATAGTGTCTAAACAGATCACAAACATTTGCTAGAGATAATTTGTTAGTTTTCAAGTGCATTCTTGGGTAAAATGCTGAAATAAGGACCCAGCTAAAGAAAAGACGAGCATACAAAATTCCATATAATATACACCCATCTAAAGTTATCTACCTACAAGTTTTCTATTTTTTTTTATTATGATTTTTGGCCACAAAATGTTTTGATCTGGGCTTGCTAATTTTATTGTATGCCCTTGATATTTTAAATTAAATAGGTACTACCTAGTTCATACTTGGCCATTATAATGTATAAGTAACTTACTTTTCTCCTCACTTCGTTTGATGTCATTTGAAATGATAGAAAAAATAATTATTAATTAATGAAACTAAGAATTAAATTTTTAAAAAGTAGTTAGAATAAGTTAAATTCTGTAATGATAATGTCAATATTCTGTGGCAATGTTGTGTAATTTATTAAATTTTTTCCATTGAAATTTCAAAAAAATAAGTGATAAAATGTTTGATATCTTATCATTTATAACACATGGATATCTCTTTTCTGTGACATGGACCCTGTTATTTGTAATTTTTCAATTGATAACAATTTTAAAAGAGAAATTGTGTTTGTTAAATGTTAATTGTTATTTTATTAATTATTTTTATAAACTGTGAAGTGAAAAGTATTTTAGATTTAAGTATAAAAGTATTTATTACATACCACAAACATATAATAAATATATGGTACTTACAAAAAACAATTATTTAATTTAATGGTATTGGTAATCAATAAAATGATTTATTACTCTGAAACTGAAATATTAATCAAATATAAAAATGTAGGAACGTGTTCATTAGGTATCATTGTTTTATCGAACAAATAATAATGATTTGGGTATGATCGTAGACAATAAAATGACTGAATCCAAGAGAAAATTATTCAAGATTCCTGATCATATTTCTTCGATAGAATGTAATTATTTATTTCATAAATCAATTTCAAATTTTCTTTTGTTGAAATCTTGTACAATTTTTAATTTTTTAGGTGATGGAAGTGTCAAGTATAATTGTACAGTTTGTGAAAAAACTTTTAAGTCAAAAAAAAATTGTTTTTATCATTTGACATGTAATGGAGATGGAATAAAAAAACCATTGATATGTTATAAATGTAATAAGTCATTTAAAATACAATCACATTTAGACTATCATATGTTAACACATTCAGGTAAAGATACTAATAAAAATAAACATATAGGTATTATAGAAAATAAGAATATATAGGTACCTATCTATATGCTATAGGTATATAAGTAAAATTAATATATATTATAAAAAAAGAATATGTGCCCGGAGTATTCATAAAAACATTATAGGTAAGTAACAACTAGTTTCAACCGTAAGTCATCCATCAGGTATCATGATATTGAGATACACTTGAAACTAGTTGTTACTTATAATTTTTATTTTGAATACTTTGAGCACATATATTTATTTATATATTGTTTTTATAATATATATTATTATTTTTTATAATGTATTTTTATAAGTTAGATTTTTTGAATTAATTAATTTTTTAATTTTAAATAGGTATATTTTAAGATATTAACTATATAGGTACCTAATTATTTCTAAAAATGTTCAGTGTTTTTAAATAAATTATCAAATAAAATCTTTCTACCATTATCAAATTTTTAAACACATTCAATTAATTATCTTTAAACAATTTTTAAAAAGTGCCTTGATAATTCCCACATACATGTTATAGAAAATTTGAATATTTTTTTAAAATTAACATTGGTGTTTCCTTTGTGACGTTTTGAGAAAATTAAAATTGTCTATTTGTGTGAAAAATATACATTTATTCATAGTTATAAAATAGATTGCTGACATGTGCAATGTGCATGTAATATATAAATATATATAGGCATATAGCTCCTCTCATACTTTTTATATGGTCTAACATTAATGATTAGGTATATATTACTTTAACACAAGCACAAAAAATCTGCACAATGAAATTACTTATATAATAGTCTCCTTAGATCGTGTGATATGGAGGTGCTTTAATTCAATGTTCTCTGATTTAATAATGATAAAATCAATTACCAATATTAGTAATCTTAAGAGGACACCACACTGTTGTTTTTGTATATATAAAACATACTTCTGGAGATACAGCTTTCTAGAAAACTGAATTATTTTAACAATTTCTATAAAAAATTAAAGATCATGAGATGATCTAAATTTTTATATTGTAGAATTTCAATTAAATTATTATAGTCAGGTTAAAAAAATAAAAAATTCTAAGAAATTCAAAGTCTTATAACTCGACTTCTAATTATTTTATAATATTTAAATTTATATAGAGGTCATCAAACGCTAAAATCATTTCTTCTTCTTCTTCTCGTGTCGGTCAGTGCTTTTTTTATAATCCTTTCTTTTCCCAGTATTCAATGATTCCTATCATTTTGTCCGTGATTTTTGTTAGTCCAATGAGGTCTTTTATTTCACATCTACTCGGCGGTATCTATGTACACATAAGCAGATGACTTGATGTTACTAAAATCACTCAGTTTCTCAGAAATGTACATCTCCCAAGACACATTTTGTCTCGTTTTTAATAATTATTTATAAAATAAAAATATGTCAGGTACTGGTATAAAGATTATTTTTTAATTATTTTTTAAATGTATTTAAATATTTTTTAATCGTAAGATTTTCATTTTTCTAAGTTTATCCTTAAAATTGTCTATACAAAACATCTTAAAAGGTACATATACCTACAGATAATTAAATACAATATTCTTACTTAATTTGTGTTGTTTCATTTCATAATTTTAGGTGAAAGACGCTTTAAATGTAATAATTGTGATAAATGTTTTTTCACTAAATCAAAAATGATTGAACATAAGATAGTGCACACAGGTAAGATGTTTTGGTTGTCATGCTGTATTCAGTCTATTATAGAATGTGATCATGATTCTGATGCATGGGTGATCTTATTTGATGCTAACATTTATAAAACTATTATATTAATTAATAATTCCTTAAAACTACAAACAGATTTGAATTACTTTTGTGATTGGTATTTAAATAATAGCATGAAACTTAATTTAAATAAATGCTTTGTAATCATTTTTTGATATAAAAAAATATTTCTACTTTTAACTGCAATTTAATTAATAATTCTATATAATGTGTATCTTTAGTTAATGATTTAGGTATCTTCTTTAATACTAAATTAAAATTCAACAACCACATTAATAAAATTAAAAACAATCATCTCAAAACTTGGCCTTCTTAAATGTTATTGCTCAGAATTTAATAACCCACTTATTTAAAAAAATATATATTTCTCTTTAGTTTGATCCTAATTAGAGTGTGATGGTATTTCATAACTTTTACTCAAAACCTGGAATCTACCCAAAACTCTTACGATTCCTTTCATTCAAATGTAAAGTAGAAAGACAGTTCATATTGATTATGATGAAGTTCTAGGTTTTTTTTAATAAGATTTCCTTTAAAACCCATAAAAAATATTTAAATTACAATTTTTTATTCAAACTACTCAATAATAAAAAAACATTATAGTCCTTTATAAGAGAAACTTAAAATCAATCCAAAAAACACCAGGGACAAAAATTTATTTTTATTAAAAACATACATTCAAATTATTCAATAAATTTACCAGCAAACATGCTAATGTCATTAGGTAATTCTGCCAATCTTGATCTTTTTTATTGTAGTGTTAATTATATTAAACAGATTTATAATTTAATTTAATCTTATGTTACCAATTTATATATTATGTATTATTAAGTTTATTGTAATTATTATTATTCATATTACTTTCTTGTATTTTATACTCTCACACATATTTATAATTCATATTTTACCTACAACTGTTATATTTATAAATTATTTTTTTGAAAATGGAGTTATTTTTCTACATAAATAAATAAATAAATAAATAAACATAATAGCCAATATTTTTAGTATAAGTAATTTTAGTTTTAAAATATATTATATATATATATATATATATATCTTAAACATATTCATTAAAAGTCTAATACTAATATATTTTGTAATTTTATTGTACTTTAGCACGTTCTCACTTTTGTGCGTTATGCAATAAAGGTTTCAAAAGAAAACGATCATTAGAAGTTCATATGAAATCACATATTGTAGAAAAACCATACCAATGTGCAACATGTTTAAAATTTTTTAAAAACAAACAATGTTTAAAAAAACATCACATTAGAAAACATTCTGGTATGTTAATTTATAAACAATAAATATTGTTTTTATGTCTACTTAAAAAATATTTAGTTAAAAAGTTATTGTTATTTTAAAATAATTGTTTAGGACACAAGATTTGTAAGTACAAAAAATGATATTTAGTTTTTATAATTATTTTTATTCAGTTATAACATGGTTTTAAAATATTGAATTTATTATGATTTAACAATAAGTATATAAGAGGTACAAGGCGACACAAGAAAAACACATGTTTTTCAAGCATCTGTAACTTTATTTTTTGAAAGAAAAAATTTTACACACATATAATCTGTAATAAACTCAGTTTTGAACAGTGTATAATATTTTTAATTTCTAAATATTATGTCGGGGTGGTGATGTTTTTGTCACTAGACAAACATCTGGAATCTCCTTGAAGTTCTACATTGTTCTCATCAACATTTCTTGTGGCACTGCTATGGTTTTATCATGAATGGCAACATTGGTAACTTTTAATTTGGTTATCGTACAGGATTTACATATGAAGGTAGAATTTCAATTTGATGTAACCCAACAAAAATAAGTCAAATATACAGAGATTTAGTGACCGTGGGGGCCAAGGTACGCCTTTGAAATGCGAGATTAAGTGGTTTATATGTTGACTTGTTACATGATTTTTATGATTTTACATGATTTACTCTATAACTTCATAGATGATTGATAAACATGAAATAAATATGGTTTCAACATGACGAGGCCAGAGCCCTACCTCAAATCAAAAGTCTGCCTTTGTAAACCACGTACAATAATCAAATTAAAAATTACCATTTCTGACAAAACTTCCCCTACATAATAATTTGGAATTAATAATATGTGTGTAGGTTTATTATAGATTAACAGATAATATTTGTGTAAGATAAGGAAGTTACAATTGCTTAAATAACATGCATTCTGCACCACCCTGTTGTATAGAAATTAATGAAATAGTAGACAAAATGAGAGAGAATAGATTGAGATAGTTTGGACATGGTTTAAGGAGGAAAGAGACAGAGATAGTAAGATTAGTAAAGGGAATTTATGTTGAAAAAATGGTGAAGAAGAAGATCGAAAATGAGTTGGAGATGTAATAAAGATTGATATGAGGTGAGTCGGTTTGTAACTGAAGTGGACATGAGAGATGAGTTAATTGGAAATACAAATCTAGGAAGGCTGACTTAAAATACTTGGGAGAGAAAATAAAGGAGAAGAAGATGAATAAACATGTTTTAAGATTTTAATAAAATATGGTGGTTACATTATAATTTGATAAATATATTATTATTACAAAATGGTAATATTTTCTTCTTCTTTTCCTCCTCCTTCGCCCTCTCTCCCAACTATTTATGGCTGGCTACCCTTCAACTTCCGCAAAACTCGATCTCCCGTATCCTCACTTACACCTACCTACCTCATATCACCATTACATCCCTTCACTACTCTTTTGGTCTTCCTCTTTGTCTCTTACCTTCAACATAAATTCCCTTTACTATTCTTACTGCCTCTGTCTCTTCCCTCCTTAAAATTCGTACTAGACATCTCGATCGATTTATTTTGTCCTCTAGTCACTCCACACATCCATCTTCACATTTACATCTCTGTCGCACTCATACTTTGTTCTATATTCCTATTCACTGCCCAATACTGCAGGCCTTACTACTGTCTTATAAAATTTACCTTTTAACCTAATTGGAATTCTCCTGTCACACAAAATACCTGACACTTCTCTCCACTACACAATAAATAAATGTAATTTATGTTTCAGGAACGAAAGCATTTTCATGTGACATTTGTAAAAGAGAATTTAGTTTGAAAGATGCATTAGTTTCACATAAAAAGACACACACAAGTTCAACCCAATTTGCTTGTTATTTATGTAGTCAACGATTTAGAGAAAAACGTTATTTACAAAGACATCTTGGAACCCACAATAGTAATAATGATATTTTATTAAATAATCTTATTAAGAGGATGTTATGTCTACAAATTTTCAATGAAAAACTTGCATTAGCATTTTATATTTTTATCAACTTACAAACTTGTTAGAAATACAAAATTAAAAACAAATTATAGCTAACAACATTATCTACTACTCAAGGTAGCTTTATTTCAGTATACATATATATATTTTATTTTTTAAATTTGTATAGTTATTAAAATTTATACAAATGCACATATCAAAAATTGAATATGTAAGGCACTAGATAATTTTGTTCATTATAATTTATTTTTATTTTATTTTTCTTCAATATTTTTGTTGATAAAAGAAAAATGCATTAACATGTTTTTTTTTAAACAAATATTGTGATTACATGGTAAAAAAAAAAAAGGTATTGACACAAGACTATTTTTTAATTACTTTAAAATTTTAAAATTGTTGGATTTTCATTTTTCTAGCAATTTGTTAAAAATTATCTATACAGAACTCCTAAACAACTGTGTATACAACATTCTCTTAACATGTGGAATTTTGCAGGGAAAAACATTTTGAACTGTCCAATGTGTATGAAGGAGTTCACGCGTAAAGACAATTTAGATAGACATGTAAGGAACACTCATTTAGAATCTGAAAATATCAATATGAATGAAAATAGTATCCGAGCTTCTGTAATTAAAATGGTGAACAGGATTGAATCATGTGCTGTTAGAGTCATTCAACATACTTAATATTAATTATTTATTAATATTTTTATGCATTAACTATGGTCCAATATTTATAGATTATATTATTCTAAAAAATATTTTTAAGCTTTTAATATATTACAATTGAATTATGGAAAAGTAATTCCTATTTATAAAATAACAAAAATTAATTTTAAAGATAAAGAAAATTAATTCCCAAAAAATATAATTATTTTAACTACAATAGATAGTTTTCTTTTTTATGATTATTGAACATAAAATTGTTAATAATATCAACCACTAAATTAGATACTATATTTTATTTAAAGTTATCTGTTAATGAGTAAAATAAACAAATTAAATAAATATTAACACCAAAACGGATTTTTTTAACTGTTAAACAATGGATGAAGTAACGAAGGATATACAGGGTGAGGTACCATAGTACATTCTGTTTGTAGATGATATAGAGTTCCGAGGAAGGGAAGGTAAACTTGAAAAGTAGAAAGAAGCTCTTGAAGGTAAATGATTAAGGATTAGTAGAGGTAAAATAGAATATATAGAATTTCATTTTGGAGAAATGTGTGTGACAAATACATTTTATAAGATAGTGAGGCTTACAATGATGTAGGGATCAGAATCTATGCCAGTAGATAAGGAAGATCGAATAAAGGATGTAAATATTAAGGTGGATGAGTGGAGTGACTAGAGAAAACAAAATATAAAATAAGTATAATTTTAATTTGATTACTTAGTCATATTTTAAGAAGGGACGAGATTGAGGAAGTAAGACCAAAAAAGAGACGGGGGGGATTTAATTGAGTGTAATTTGAGATGTGCGGGTATAAGTGATGAGCATACGGGAGATAGAGTTAAGTGGAAGTGCAGGACTAGAGGTGGTCGATCCCAAATAGTTGGGAGAGAAAGTGAAGGAAAAGAAAAAAAATGATTACTCAGTTTTCTATTCTAATCAAAAAGTACTTATTTTATATACTTTATATATATAACTTGCCTTATTTTAATTTTTTGTTACTTAACTAGGTATTTATTTTGTGTTGGTAAATTGTAATGAATTTGTAATAAAATTATATAATCTATAGTAAAATTAAAAAGCCTAGATATTGGGTAGGTACCTATAGAGAGAGATATAGTCTTAGTTTTTTCCTAAACAAAAGGGATTCAATTTTCAAGAATTAATTTTCCACAAATACTTTTACGATTGTTACCATTGTAGTAATTAAGTATTATACCTTAGTTTAATTAATATTGTACCTTGTATACCTCTTACCTACCTCATTTTTATTTATTTATATAAAGTTATTTTTAAATATACATTTTATTATATAACACTTAATTTGTAATAGTTTTTTTTACAATTTTTGATTCTGAATGGCAAAATTGAATTGTGGATTCAAGTAACTAAAATGTGTTATTTTATTTTCAGAAAACACAGCCATTAAAAGTTCTCCAAGTTTTACGTACCTATTTTCAATATAAATTGAAAATTATACAAATATATATATATATATATATCGTATATGAAAAAAAAAATTATTTGTACATTTTCAGTAGTTTTCAAAAAGGATAATAAAAATGTTTATCAAATATTTATACATTTTTAAGAGTACTATAAATTTGGAATTAATAACTTAACTTATAAAATTGAATGTTGAAACAGAATATATTAATATATTTTGCGGTTGAAACCTGCTGGTTGTGTGTGTAAAACTAGTAGATATAAAATATGTTGCCATTAAGTTTTATGTATTATATTGTCTTTTTGGATTATGATTACTTTATTTATTCAATGAGATAGATTAGTGTTCTGTTAACAAATTTAAAACTGCAACGTGATAATAAGATGCCTACTAACAAATTAATATTTTTCACAAAATCAATATAATTTTCATTTAACTTATTATTTTAACGTTTAATCTTTTTAGATTTTCAGATGGAAAGTCATTTTACATTACAATTTAGTCTATGAATTATTTGTCTAATTATGAATTTTACGGTCTGTGGAAAAAAAGTTAAATAATATGCAAATCAATAATATAAAATCAGTCCATAATCTAGTTTAATCTACAAATATATTGTTTACTTAAATTTGTTTTTACTAAGTATATATGCGTGTTATGTAGGTATGTATATAGGTACTTAATTTTTGACTAAAATGTAATTTTATTAAAATGAATTACTTTTTTTCCAAGATTCGAATTTGATAATTGATTTAAAATTTAAAAGGTAGATTATATGAATACAATCTGTGTTTAAAAATCATATCCCGGCGCCATAATCTGGATAAGGGAGTTACCGCGTTCAACTCGGTGGGCCGCTTAAGTAATGTGCAGCTAAAAATATAAGAGCATAAAGTGAAATTTGGAAGATTTTTAGTAGCCGGTACTCTATAGTACATTCAAATTTTTTTAAAGGTTCAAAAACTTTTTGGGCCGGAAGAAATCCTAAAACTCGGCAAGCTGGTAGCTATTCCCTATCTGACGCTGCCCCAGCTCAAAACAACGCCTAAGCTAATCTGCACAAAAAAAACTGTTTAAAACCATTATAATATGTTCGTGTTGTTATTTTGTGCTTATCAACATTTTTATTTTTTATTATTATAACGTGATTATATTATCTGTTTTTCCTTATCAAAATATAATAGAATTATTTTTGACATGATTCCTATATTTTTAATATAAATAATATGCTGTGTAATAATTCGATGAATATATACTTGGTAAAAGTGCAAGATAATAACATTATTTAAGCACTAAATTATGTTATACCGTCGTGTCAACTATTTATACTTTGACGGGATATTGAAAATTAATGCTGTTAAATGTTGATTTTCTATCAATACATGTAGTCCTTTGAGTTCAAAATTAAAATTTTCAATTATGGTTTCGAAGCTCACGTCCAAAGTTAAAAAAGAAACAAAGAAACGTATATTAAAAAAGAATGAGTAAATAACTTTATTGGATGTATTTATTTAATAAATTATTATTTAACTAAAAAATATGTCGTGTAGTAAAACTGAATCGGTCATTCAAGACAAAGATTGGATTGTAAGATTTGATGCACCGTTGAAAATTATTTTGACTGCAAGGTTTTTTGCCGCATTCCTTATTCACATTCCAGACTGTGATGAAACATTCAATTATTGGGAACCGGTAAATCCCATCTACTTATTTTTTTTTTATCTGTTTTTATTGATATTTAATATTTGTTTTCAGACCCATTATTTTGTTTTTAACAGCGGTTTTCAAACTTGGGAATATGCGCCTTCTTATGCACTTAGATCATATGTATATATACTTATTCATGCAGTACCTGTATATATCTATAAAGCTTTATTCAACACAAGGAAAATTATGTTGTTTTACCTGATACGCTGTGTGCTTGCATTACTGTGTTCTCTTTGTGAACTATATTTTTACAAGTATTTATTGAATATATTGCATTGAATATAGTTAATATATAATGATAATTATGTTTGTATTTATATTTTCAGGGCTATATCCAAAAAAATATCAATTACCGTCGGCAAATATTACTTATTCATAACGGTTTTCAGTACCGGAATGTTTATTGCGTCTACTGCATATTTGCCTTCTAGTTTTTCCATGTGAGAATATGATTTAACAACAATTATGATGAACAAAAGTATACTGAAATTTTTCATTTGCCCTTAGGTACATGACTTTTTTAATTATTGGAGCTTGGTTAAATAGAAATTTCGAATTGGCTATTTTTATAACAGCTCTGTCAACATTTTTAAGTTGGCCGTTTTCGTGTCTTATTGGGTAGGTAATCTATTTATTTAATATATATTATCATTTATAGTATACTCTTCACTATAAATACCTACACTAAATAGTTACCTATATATCTACATATTAAATGTTATATTATAATCTATAATCTAAAAGTACCTATATATTACTATATTGAAGATGGTTTAAGTTTAAATATGTGTCTAATTACTGTAACATGAGTGTACTATATTATGTAGTTGAAGTTTATATAACCCTAGTAGCACTTGGAATAATGGACTATTGAAGAATTCTTCCTTATAGACTGTGTCTCATCTAGTGGCCTCAGGAGGTAAAAGGGGAATTTGCCTCCTTCTAATTTTTAAAGGATTACTGGGTTGATCTTTGGGAATATATAATAGAAGTATATTTTGAAGGTACTAAAGAGTTGTAAGGATAGACCTGGCCTGGCCGACTTTACCTTCAATTGGCTCAGTTCATACTGATTTTGGACTGGACTTGGATTTTTAATGGCTTAAATTAATTTTCGGGATGCTTTGTGCACAAGAAAAATATCATTAGTTTGGGCTGGATCGAAAATATTTGATTCTTACAGATTTATTGTAGGTACTAAAAACCGTTTTTGTACTTTTGACATAGTCTGTCCTGAAAATATTTATCAGACTTGGGCTGAACTGAGTTTTTCAAAATAGAAATATTTTTTCGGCTGTGCTGGGTTTTAAATTAAAAAAAAAATACTAGGGTTGGCCTAGGAGTCTCAAAATGTTTGAAATTAAAAGGCATGGTCTAATTTGAATATTTTATTGTTTTGAGATACCAGGCTGGCTAAATGCTAAATGTTGTTTTAATCAATAATTTATAATATAATATATAGTAGGTATATTGTGTAATAATAATAGGTACCTAAGAAGATAGTAGATACTATATTATAGTAATTTAATTTTATAATTAGATGACTAGATGTTATTTATTTATTAATTAGTTTTATAGGAGACTTTGATTAACGATTCTCTTACGGAATGTTAAAAATAAATATAAAACATATTAAAAATATTCAATATGCATTATACACATAAATAAATCAGACAAAAAGAACTTGGTGTGTAGTGGTAAATAGCAAAAACTATGGGAGTAATAAAAATGTTGTAAAGGGGCTTGTCAAAATTTTGCCCCCCATCTAATAAAACCTGAAATAATGCCACTGGTCCAATCACTCTATTACATGCCTCATCTTTTTTTTGGTCTTCCTCTTCCTTTCTTTCCTTCAACATATATTCTTTTTATTACTCTTATTGCCTCAGTCTTTTCTCTCCTCAAACATGCCCTAGCCATTTTGAACTATTCTCCGTTATTTTGTCTACTATTGGAACCCCTTATATATTAATGTATTATTTGTTCTCTCAAGTCAGTCCACTCATCCATATTAACATTCTCATCTTTGCCTCACCATACTCTATTTTGTTTTCCTATTCACTGCCCATCACTTTGATCCATACATCATTGCATGCCTGACTACTGTCTTATAAAATTTACCTTTTCATCTAATTGGAATTATTCTGTCATACAAAATACCTGAAGCTTCTCTCCACTTCATTCACCCATACTTAATCATATGTTTTATATCTTACTCAAAACGACTATTCTTCTGTAGAACAGATCCTAAATAATTGAACCTTTCAACCTCACCCATTACATCCCCACCCAACTTCATTATTTGCTTTTCCCTATTCGCTCTGTGTTCCCTTTACTAAAATTATATTCTATATATTCTGTTTTACCCCTACTAATCCTTAATCCTTTCTTCTCAATAGCTTCTCTCCACTCTTCTAGTCTATCGTCCAACCGTTCACTTCCTCAAGATTTACCGACCAACACTAAATCATCTGCAAACAGTATTCACCATGGTACCTAATCCTGTTTATGCTTTGTTATTAATAAATAATATTTATTGCATGTCATAAATAAAAAAAATAGGTAGAATATAACAAAAAACTTTGATGATTATGATGATAATTTGTCATAGTTTTTGTCGCTACTTGTTATGTATTGTTATATAACTTTCGTCATTTAATTTGGTGAGCGATGATAGTGTATGGCTTCAAGAATCTGTTGGTGTCATGTTCTTGCATATATAAGAATACATATATTAATTATAATATATATTCAATATAAAAGAAAACTGATTATGGTCTTGAATTATGGATCTGATGTCTATAGTTACAGAGGACTGTTGACCATCAAATGACATAGAGTGTTTCGTACTGTGAGGAGTTTCCCATGTCTGTCTTATTTTGGATAGTACGGATTGGGACAATCCTAGGAATTTGCATTCCTTAACTCTGTCAGATTGTCATCGAAGGCCATATGCTACTAGGGTAGTTTTTAAATATTTAGAAAATAAATAATTTAATAATTTAAATTTATATATTATTTATTGTACCTATTCTATAAACAGTTTAAATTATTTCTATAGGTAGTAATATTATATTTTCTGGTTGGGTACTCGGGTAAAAATATCCTAGATTCTCTACAAGACTACAAATATATAGATATACATTATACATAATATGTATATCATATTAAAAAAAATATCAAATTAAAAATATATATTTTATTCTTGAATTATGTTTTTATTTTAGAGTACCACTTGCATGGGATATTATTTTTGGAAACAAGAAGTATGTGTTATTTGTTAAATGGTGTCTGATATCATTAGGAACAATTTTAGTAAGTACATAATATAAATAATTTGTTATTAAATTTTCAAAGGAAAATTTGATATGTTTTATATTGTGTGGTCTGAGCTATGTTAATATGCTATTGATTAAAATGAGTCATATTTTGCTGTTATTTATATTTACTTATATTTTGGTATATTTATTTTTCTATTTTTCAAGTATTTATAAATAAATTATTTATTCACTTTATATTATACAGGGTGCGACGGAGTCGACTGACGAGTTTTGAAGGGTTATAAAAAATGAACAGTAAAACTTAGAGAAAAATTTTTTTTTTATATTTTATATTCAAAATATACCACTAATTAAAGCCTGCTCATATCTTATTTCAGGCTAATGAGCTCATTAAACTCGTCAGTCGGCTCTGCCGCACCTGTACATAATACCATTATGCTTTGCTACTGGATTTTTTATTAATTAAATGTATTATTAATATTGTTTTATAGGTTTATCAAGTTGCTATAGATTCATATTTTTATGGTAAGCTTGTAATAGCTCCTTTAAATATTGTTTTTTATAATATATTTACAAGTCATGGTCCTGATTTATATGGTACCGAACCTTGGAGTTTTTATATACTTAATGGTATTCTTAATTTCAATGTTGTATTTATACTTTCAATGATAGCTCCTTTAGCTATCTTACTGAAAAAGGTATGTATATTGTTTTTAAAATTAACTTAAGAGGACGCTATACCAACCATTTTTAAGAGGTTCTGTGAAAGGCAATTTTTAAGAAATTTTTGTTTTCTAAGTTGAACTTAGAAAGTGAGAATGTATTTTAATGCCCTTTAATTAATTAAATATTAATTAATCCCCTTAACAATAGTTCAAAAATATATTTCATAATTAAGACATTTTTTTTTAAAAATATTTATTTAAATAAGAATAACTTTCAATATGCAGAAATTATTATTACTTTGGGTCTTTTATTTCACATATTTATTTAAGCTTGCATATTATTATAGAAATATGACTTTTAATGTTAAATATTTGTACAATTTATAAATATTGAATATATAACTTTTAAAAAAATACATTTATAGCTGGTTTTTTTTTGTTTGGAATAATTAAATAAGTCGGCAGCTTAATTTTATATCAAATTAAGGCCTAGAATAAAACTTTAGAAAATTATATAGTGATCGAATTATTTTATTAGATGTTTACAAAAATTGGTATCAGATTTTCTAAACAAAGCAATATGAATAACAAATCAAATTGGATATTATATTTAACACCATTGTATTTATGGATTTTCGTGTTTATAATGCAACCACATAAGGTATGGTATTTAATTCTATATAAAATTAGATTTTTACACAATTTTAATAAATGATTGATATCATAATTCATAAAATAATCATTAATATTTTAAAATATTATTTATACTATAAAACTTATGAATATGTTTTTTTTTTTTTTAGGAAGAAAGATTTTTATTCCCTATTTATCCATTGATACAGTTGGCATCTTCAATATTATTAGAGTATATTACACATATGCAATTTCACTCAAGTTTTGTTCACCGTTTTAATTTCCTGAAGTTGTATAACAAGTTAATAGAGATTGCTTACATACCTTTTCTATTTGTATTTTTTTTAATGGGTATGTCACGTACTATGCTTTTAATTAAAGGTTAGTAGCTTATTTTTTGAATCATAAAAAAATATAAAAGGCTCAAAATATTTCGATTTTATTTTTGATATTTTATTTAGCATATCATGCACCTATTGATATTTATACACAACTTAGCAATGATCATCTTACACTGCCTGAGTCAGATGTAATAAATGTTTGTATTGGAAAAGAATGGCACAGATATCCATCATCATTTTTTTTACCAAATTATAGGTAATTTATTTTAAATTCATATTTATTTTATTATTTTCTTCAGTGGGATTTTTTACAATATATTATATATTATTAACAATTTTAGTTTTTACTTATTTTGATATTTTTGGTCGACCTTGGATAGTTTGGAGAAATAAAGAGAAAAAAATGCATTTATTTATTATTTACAATAAGTGTAAGTAGGTATCTAAAACAGTGGTTTTCAACCTTTTACACTTCACGCCCTCCTTTTTACTGATAGTTAAATAGTCATTCTCCTTTACATTTTGAACTAAAAATAAAGTACCTCAATATAGTTTGTACCACAATAATTTCCCAAATTAGTTTTATTTCTTATTTATATCCCGGTGGTTTATCATCATCATCATCATAACAATAGAACTATACACATTATATAGATTTTATAGACTATATAGATTATTCAGGTTAACACAGTGAAATTTAATGCGTTTAATGTTTAAGCTATTAAATTAAAAATAAATTATATATTTTGTGATAATTTGCTTTTCTTTAATGTAATTATTGTAATTTCCTCATTACTGTATTCTTTACCAAGCAGTATCTGAAACCTCCTCGCAGTTGAGAACCACTATCTAAAATTATAAAGAAATTTAAAATTCTAATACTGATTTGTTATAATGACTAACAAAGTTAGAAACAAATGATTAAATATTTGATTAATTTCATCTATCGATAAAGATAGCTATTTGCTGTTTGCCTATTTTTAATCATTGCATGTATCGACATAAAATACCTACCTAGGTGAATTAACTTGCTTTTAAATACTTACACTTACTAAAAAAAATTAATTAATGATTTTTCTATATTTTATCCTTTATAAATTTAAAAATTTTGACAGATTATTTTTTGGAGGGTCCCTGTGGTTTTTTTTTATCCTGTAACCAATTTACCTATGTGATATTTTATGTAGATGGAAAATGCATTTTATAAGATCAGAATTTCGGGGACTCTTACCTGGACGATTTAGTGATGAGTCTTTGTCTAAAGTTGTTGAAAACTTTAATGACCAAAATAAAGAAGAATTAGATAAATATGTAAGTATTTTTAAGTTTTCTAAGATATAGCATACTATCTTGTATGTTTTTCATTAAGACGACATGAGATCCGCATTTTTGCTGTATTCCATCTAACCAACTATTATTATAGGAAATTTACATTTTTATTAAAATTTTGTAATTTATAATAGAGTAAATTGACCTATTACTATATGTATTGATGAGAATATAATATATGCTGTAGTGTCAAGTTTTTTTCCAAAATTTTAATTTTATAAAGATATATATTTATTTAAATTATTGGGATTTAAAAATAACTATGGGAAAAAACGATGCTACTACATAGATAAGGTTCTCATCAATAATTTTGATAATATGTTAATTTATTAAACGTTATAATATAAATGCTGAACTTAATTTCCTATATTATCATTTGGTTAGACGGAAACAAGGAGATGGCAAATGTGGGTGTCACATCCTCTTAACACAAGAAAATTACAAATATAAATAAAAATTATAAAGTTTGTCTTACTATTTGTTAATTTGAATTTTAGAGTGATATTAGACTATGTCATTTCTTAATAGACTTGAACAACAACCAAAGTTCAGAATTAGAACCTAATTATTCTGAAAATGTTTTGCAATGGAGTACTTGGAAGTCTATACCATTTATGAATAATCAAAAGTAAGAATATACCAATTTCATATTTTTACCAAAAAAAAACATTTTTCAGGCTTTTCATTGAAAAAATATTTCTATTATAACTAGATTTATATAATAATTTATAATTATAATTTTATTCTTTTAAATTATTAAGTTTTTTATGTTAATAACTTAGTTTTATTTCCCTGATCTTCAAGATGTTGCATTGAGAGCTACTAGCCTACCGTATAAACAATGGTAACATAGAAAAGAGTTGGTACCTATATAAAATATGAATATTAGACAAAATCTCTCCCTCCCTATATAAATTTGAAGTAGGACAATACTACTATAGCACTTATACTCGTACGTCAGCTGTTGTTACTTGTTGACTGTCATATACTCTTATGTCGTACCTTGTGGTGACCGTCAAATTCTTTATCTAACCATAGTGAAAATCTATATTATATATATTTTGTAATTTTACCTAATATTATAGTATTTTTTTTTTTTTTGAGTATTTTGTCTGTTTACTATAAAACATAATGGTAACTCTAACTTACCTCATTATTTAGTAAATATATTCCTTCTTGTTCCTATTATCTCTAATAAAAATATTGGTTTTTCTATTTAAATTACTCTCAAGAAGTTTTATTTATTAATATTAAAACTGGAATGTAATATAATATATAATTATAAAATAAGACTTATTTTAATGTACCTATTTAAAAATACACATTTAACTCGTTCACTGTATTTTTATAATTATTTTACAGAACATCACTTTTGTACAGAACATTTTACATCCCATATTTTTGGGAAGATAATGCAAAGTTTTCATCGTATAATCTTCTTATGCGAAATGATTTAAATAAAATGAATACAAAACCGTACACTGAGAACATCACACCAGTGCACTATGCATTTTAGTTGAAGTATAAACATAAATTACTTTTAATTGCTTTTTTATTATAAAATTAATTATATTGTGTTTTATTTAGGTGTGTTTGAATTTGCTGCACACATTCAATTATTGTTTAGAGTCTTCGGATTCCAAAGGATTTATGTGATAGCTGTTTTATGCACCAATTCCAATGCAACTATTATTTATCACTGCCAAGCAACTTTCTATAGGTTTACTGTTTTGCGTTTTTCCTTTGTTATCCAATTGAAGCTCATTAGTTTTAATGAAAATCTTAGTAATTTGGTAATTTTGTGTTATAAAAATAAACACTGTTATAAAATTAAAATAAAAAATAATGTCTAGTCATATGTGATGAATTTTAATTGTTTTGATATATTTTGTATGGTTTGTTTTGGTTTCTAAAGATTTGCTGATCAAAACTAATAATTTCTGTGATTTCAATGATTTCATTGAAAATCCAAGTACTCACGGTCTTAAATTTTTTCCATTACATTCTAATATTATGTTAATCAGATTTATATGCTTAAATATGCCTATATGCACAAATGAAAACTATAAAATAATTACAAAAAAAAAAAAAAAAAAAAACGGAAAAATTATACAAAAATGAAAATTGATTTTTAGTTGACGATAGACCAGTTCCACTATGTATATCTGTATTCTAACAATGGTTTTTGTACTATTATTTTTATTTATTTATTAGTATCATAATTTATATCTTTTTAACACAATACAATTTAAATACAACTTTTCTCAACTAGTGCGATGATCTATATTAGATATTATATAGTACCTACTGATATACTTGGTGTATAGGTACTATAATTAATCTGTATTTTACAATTTCAATTTTTACCCTAACCTTAAGAGGCCGCAACACCAACAAAAAATCGACCTAAACGCGTGACAAAACTGTGTGACTTTGAAAAGTCGGATTTCAATTCTGAAAACTGTTTTGAATTCATCAATTTGTCTTCTAGGGATCGATCGAGGCGTTTATTTTTATTTTATTTTTTAGTTGTGTTATTTATCATTAAAAATCACAATTTTTAAACATTGATTTATTGATCTTTTAGGTGGAAGTTTTGTGATTACACAACAATAAAAAGTGATACGGGTACGGGGCTATTTTTAGATTAATTTTAAAATGTACATAAATATATCTAAATTGTTAGATTTTTATTTTTCATAATATTTCTTAAAAATTGCCTATACAGAACTCTTTAAAAATCACAGGTGTTGCAGCCTCTTAATATTGAATATTATAATAGTTTTAACAATAATAATTGTTGATTTTTTTACCAAATTTTTTTATATCGCATATTTAATTTAAGAGAATGACACACCAATAATTTTCAGTAATAAAAACATGACAACGAAAAATAAACAAAATTATCTCTTAAAGGAATTTTGAAGTACAATTACAGTGTAGTACAATATCCAATATAGTATTGTTAATTGTAATGTTAATTACTTCGATGAGATCGTCACAACAATAAAAAAAGTTATTTTTACCTTTATAGGAACTATTTATAGATTAATTTTAAAATGTATTTAAACATTTTTAATCATTAAATTTCCATATTTTTTAAAATTTGCCTATACATAACGCCTTATTAGAAATGCAGGCTGTGGCGAGATTACACATTGTTTTTTTTTTCTAATAATAATGTACTAAATTTTACACAGAATTGTCTTTCGAAATTCCAATACATAGGTATTTAAAATATTATCTAGATAGAAACTATTTGAACTTAAATATATAAACACCTTTAACTTCACGATACATGGTGGAAACTAGTAACTATACACATAATCGAGCAAAGCAGAGATGCGTGCCGTTATTCGCATACTTTCTGTATCAAACGGATGGGTGAACAATGTTTTTCATCATTTTTATGATATAATAATTATGATATATTATTTATGATATAAATTATTATATATTATTTTTATCATATTTATCGTCCTCCCATCGTGGTGAAAGACCATAAAAATAATAAAAATGGCTTTTTCTTGTAGAAGGGGGATAGTTGTCCTTATTATTTTGCAAAAGTATGTTTAGGTTACGTGTATAATATGTTTAAAATTACTTTAAATGTGTTGCTGGGTCTAATACTACATTATTTTGCATTTTTTTTTACATTAAACGAAGCGATTAGTGAAGACTTTATTGATTTTATAATGTGTGTGGGTATTTTATGTATGTTTTGTGTGGTAGAAAGAGTTAAAAGAATGGTTTTGGAGTAAAAACTTTTTTTTTTTTTAAAAAAAATTCGTTTTGGCTGGGTTTTAAGATAGTTGTTTTTCGATATTCCAATTTCCAAGGTATAATATTATCTCTAATATCTTATCATTGATTATGTATACCTGTAACATACATAATAATCAATATTTGATGGTATTACTTTTTATAACAGGACATTTTTATAAATAGTAAAATGATAAATAAAGTTGTCATAATATATTGCTTCCTTAGTGTTTTTCAAAATATTCAAGAGTAAACAAGTTAAAATTTAAGGCCCTCGCAAAAACATAATTTGTAAGGGATTATGTACAGTAAATTTTTCTGGCCGTACCTACCCGCATGCAAATTAACTTACAAATCCAATTTATCAACAAAAAGTAACTGTACGACTGACAGTAACTTGGATACTATTATTGGTTCGATTTTAAAAATTTGAAAGTTTTTGAATTCATTAACAATTTTACTTAGTATATTTTACATAGTTAAAATAATTTAAATAAAATAAGACTGAAATCCACAAAAATAATTTATTATAAGCAAATACGTATTTGTTTATAATCATAAAAAGTGAATTTTTTTTTGTGGATTTGTGTCTTATTTTATTTAAATAAATTATCCGCAAGTACTCGAATATAAATAGTTAAAATAATATTATTTAATTATACACAATTAAAAGTTGTTAATTTTTTAATTACTTATATTTTTTTTTTTTTTTTGTAGAAAACTATTAAAATAGAAAAAGTGCTCTAATCGATTCAAAGAAGATCGATTAATGATTGAAAAACGAGTTTAAAGATTAAAATTAAAGCATTAAAGGTAACCGAATTGTTGACAGTCGCAGAGGTCGCCGTAATTGTAAGTATAGGTACCTAGGTATCATGGTCGAAATATTTCGGGTTATTGGAAATAATCCAAATCGTTATCAAATATAAATTAAATGGCGACGTAAGGGTAAACTCATATAAAACATATCCATACTGCTCAATGTTAACATTTACAATGTCCCCTTATGTTGCCATTTTATTTTTTATACGTGAAAAAACGTTTGAGTGGGGGGGGGGGTATATCTGCAATAACCTAGTATATTTCAATCATGGTAGGTATCTTCTATAATATTATAACCAGTGCAGAAAATATAGTTATACAGAAACCATGGAAATGGAGTCCTCTCGTGGAAATCTCTTGGCACCTACAGCCCAACTATAAGGTACAGTGAAAATCTGTTTCGACTTCACTCGAGGATATAACATATAGGTAGGTATATTATGTCTTAGGGCACACATCTGACATTTTTGGATTTTCTAAAATTGTGAACGCTTTTCAAAACGAGTTTAATTGTTTAAAGATTTCACCGTAAAAACACGAACGGATAATAGAGTTTTTACACAACACCGGTTAAAAATAACGTAAAGCTTTGTGAACGTTATTTTCTAAAATGTCTGTAGGCATGTGTTCCGAAAATCGGTACGGTTATTTTCAATAATTTAGCGGGTACGGTAAATATTTATTTATTTATTTAACCTGATCGATTATTATAATATAGACGTTAAAGAAAATTAATATCTATGGTTAATTATTATCATTTATCATACATTATATATGATAAGAAAATAAAAATGATTTAATTTCGTTTTAAATATTTTAACGTCTAGTTTAACCGTACGATATTTTTACCGTACCTTACCGTTTTGCGTCTTTTGTGCAAAAATTCCCTATTATATTTTTATTAGCCTAACAACATGCGATTCTTTTCATCTAGTATTTTTACTCGCAAAATATTTCTAAATTCGGTCAATTTTAGTTCAAAAATGAACACTTATTTCGGAATTCACAATTTTCGCGTAGTGAGAAAAATCAACAAGCCACTGCAGTTGTCAATTGGTAATGCGATATACAAGATGATAGTAGATATTATATAGGTGACGAGATCGTTTATGACTTGTTTAAAAGGACAACCAAAATTTCTGAGAACTGCTCATTTGTAAATTACAGAAACTAAATTCTACAACAAATGATTTCGTCTATATAATACGTTATATCAGTAGCAGAAGGGGTTGCATATAATGTGTAATTTTGGTTTAAAATGTCATAAAGTTCAATAGCGAAGCATGTAAGTCAAAAACACAACGACAAATTTTTTTTTGATGACAACTGATTACAATAATTGCAATACCTATCTAGTGGGCTCATGGACGTAAATAGGCAGGGGCTTAGGAAGGCTTTTAGTCCCCTTCCTGAGCTATTTTAATCTCTATTAAAGAAGATATTTTACATAATTATTATTTTAGATTTCGTATTGTAGGTAGGTATAGATAAAAAAAATGTAGGTCTATTTAAATTTATAAAATTTAATTTAATGATTAGGTAGTAGATAGTAAATTATCATCATCATACACATTGTCAAAGTATTAAAATAACAATAAAATACAAGAACTAGGTACTTATTTAAATTTGTGTAAAGTCCATATTCCACAAATTATAATGTTATTACATATTACATTAATTATTTTTCTATACATATACCCTGTATCCATAATAATAAAATCTGCGTGTTACTTATGTATTAAATTTAACAAGTTGAAAAATAGCAGATTCAAGAGTGGGTCCCAAGAGAGGTGGGTTATATAGGTATAGGGGCTTTCAAAATAAAGAAGTTTTAGATTTAAATTTGCTCAATATTAATTAAAGGGAATAATTGTTTACATAAATAGGTAATGAACGGATTAAAATTAAATTTACATAAACTGTACAACCGAATTTGTAGTTTTTAAGTTGTTGGATTTTCATTTTTCTTCAAATTTCATAAAAAATTGCCTTTACAAAACCCCTTAAAAATTGGATGTGTGGCGTCCCGCATCCTTTTCACTTACACTCGCCACTTAATATCACTTTATATTACATTCCTCATCTCTTTTTCAGTCTTTCTCTTCTCCTCGTTGTTTCAACATACATTTCCCTTCGGTAATTTTACCCTTTGTCTCTTCCCTAATTAAAACATGCTCCAGCCATCTCTCTCTTATTTTTTCTATTATTGAAACCACTCCTATACTACTTCTTTTCCACCCATCCGCTTTAACATTCTCATCTCTGTTATACTCATCCTTTATTCTATCTTTCTATCTATACGGTATTGCCCAATATTCTGATTCGTACATCATTTCAAGTCTCACCACTATTACACAAAATACCAGAAGATTCTCTTCACTTCATCCATCCACACTTTAATCTATGAGCTATGTTTTATATCTTCCTCGAAATTATCATCTTTCTATATAACAGATCTTAAATTCTTTAACTCCTTAACTTCACCCAATTCACTCTTACTCAACTTCATTACTTGCCTTTCCTTCTTCGCTACATGTTCCCTTTCTCCAATTATCCAATCTTTTGTGGATTCCTGCAAATTATGTCAGTAATGAATTGGTTGCAGGCTCTATAACTTGCAGCTCCAACTTTATCAGAATTTACAACGTTTTTTTCTTTAAAGCCTCCATATATTTTGACTTTCACCTTATCTTTAAATCTTCTGTCATTCGTCCGCGTGTAATGTTAAATTACACAATATTTCGTATTCATTGGCCATAGTCTATTGTTCGCATTTTATAAGTTACCGGTTTCAAAAACTTTATATTGTCTTTTTCTCATCTTCGTATAACCTCCTTCTATCTCACGTATACTCTATGTACCTATCTATTATCCTATTTTAGATACGGATTTTTCTAAATGTGATTTGATATGCTTTGCATTTTCTGTTTCATTATCCAGTTTTAAGTATTAAACGTGCTTTTTTACAATTTTTTTCAATGCACCATCGGTTTCTGCCATTATATTTGTTTTTTGCCGGATAAACTTATTAAGAATTGCCCATTTGCGTCAAAAAAAAAAAAAAATAAAAAAATTGGTTGCTTTCTTCCGTCACCCGTTTGCGTCAAAAATTCAAAATTAAAAATACCCGTAATTGCTAAAGAAAAATTATCGCTTATTTCCGTCACCTGTTTGTGCCAAATACACCTGAACATTTTTTCCTTTATGCAAAGACGAACTAAATAAAATATATTTTAATTCATTAGTTTTATATGCTGATTTAAACATAAAATTAACTTAAAACGGGTTTAACGACTCTACATTGAATCGGTAATGTGTTGTATAATTATTTTTGTCCTATAATAGTCTATATAGTCTATAGTTGATATAGAATGTTACTGCTTTTTTTTAACGAGAAATAAAACTCATTTTATATTGATAACACTAAATTATTATTTTATTTTAATGAACTCGTAAACATTTCATAAATGAGGTAGAATTGTTTCTGAACTTGAGATTTTCACTCTCATCTAATCTTTTTGATTATTTTTTTCCGTCTTAATGGATAAAATTGTACCTATTACAAAATGTATGAGTAAGTATATAGGTACAATATATGTGTACGTACTTTCATATCAGTATCTATGTACTAAGTATACTCGCGTGCCTTGAAATTAGTTATCAATAAAATATAGGCATATACGAGTATATATAAAGACTTTATACTTCATATAAATAATATGTTCGTTTAAAACTACGTGTGTATAACAAATTAATTTAAATTAACTATTTCAATACCTAACTGTAAGCTACAATTTATTAAAGCCATATTTATAAAAATTTCCTGTTTTTAAATTCGTTTTATTTTTCAGAAATCAGAATTTGAACCTAATAAACTAAAATATATTTAATTTAGTTCGTACATATATCTTTATATTATATGTAGGAAAATAATAATGTTCAGGTATATTTAGAATTTAGAGTAAACGAGTGACAGGACCTTTTACCTTTTGGTACAAACGGGTATTTTGAGTTTTTCATTTTTGACGCTATAGAAATAAACGACCATTTTGTTTTTGTTGCAGACGAGCTTTGCCCAACTTATTTAAGCGGTATTTATGGTAGAATTATAAAATGTCAACCTTAAATTTCTATATGTTCTATACTATACAGCGTTTTTATTTTTTCGATATAAATATATTACATACAATTATTCATGTTTTTTGTTTTAAAATTTCTTAATAACATTTTTTTTGAGAAATGTTATCAAAAAAATAAAAACTTTATGAGATAAATACATTTTTTCTTTAGATATTGTCAAAAATTCAACAATTAAAACAAATAATGCGGGATAATGCTTGAATAAGTTCATCCTTTGCAAAACAGATATTATATTGTATTACTGTATAAGTAAAATGAAATAATTATGAAGTATTTAATTTTTAATCATATATTATTATAGTATTAAATAAACCGATACTTATAAATTAATTACAAATACCTAATTATAATTCCTAGGTATTTAAATGTATATATGTATATATGTATATAATTATTTATTTATTTAAAAAATGTAGTTAAATTTCATATATTTAAACCTTTAAAAAGCGATTGTATACATATTATATAAACGTCCTTTTAATTCTTATGGCTTATTTCTCTTCTAAAAATCATCCGCAGTTTACCAAATTCTTATAGTTATCTCTCCGTTATTCATTTTTTCTTCTCCTCCGGTTTTCGTTTTTTATTTAACACATTTTTATTTTTAAATTGTTTTTTATATTTAGTTTATTATTTGTTATCATTATCAGGTATTTATTTATAGTTAATATTTAATTGTCGAGATATTTATTAATATATTAATATTTATATATTTATTTAATAAAAAATTGAAATGAGTGATATTTATACAAATATGTATTATTTAAACGGTCTCGAGTATCTGTACCACGATGGTATACCATATAATGTATATTTTGTTATTATTAAATAATATGTAATTAAGATATTATTATTAATTATTTAAAAACCCGTTTACGTAAAACAAATAAAATGGTATTTTAAAGTGGTTTTAGAGTTATAATATCTCTGTTATAAAATGTATAGATTATACAATTCAAAAGCAAATATTGTTGAGGTTCTATAAATATTCAGTTCATTATTGAAGGTAAAAAAAATAATTTTTCCATCTTATAATAACTGTAACTCTATCGTGTTGTTCTGTTGTTCACTATACATTTTTTAATATATAATAATACAATATATAGGCATTTTAATACCTAAAATAATTTTTCAATATGCCTTTGTTATGTTTATTTTGCTACTTATATTCGTATATTATTTTACCACTGAAAATCATTGGTGTAAAGTCTTCTCAAGTGCAGGTATCTACACAAATATTTACTCTTTTATATATAATATATTATATTATATAATGAATTACGCATATACTGTATATTATAATGCAATAAGTATTATAATAAAGAAAAAAAACATTGTTACTTTATTCTTACATCATTTTCATATTCATGAACTACTGAAGTATAGTAGGTATGCAGTCATAATTACCTATATAGGTACCCATCTTTTAAGATTTCTGTAGGTATACGTCATATATATAGGATATATAATATGAGTAGGTACATAAAATTCATTGACCAGGACTTTCTTAATATTGAACATTCAAGGTGAATAAATACTAACAATATATGTCATTTTGCAACATGAATACACGATATTTAAGTTGACATTTTTGTTTTAAGTATGATTATATACGGATCAATCTTTATATATATATATATAGGCAGAAATAACGCTTTTATTACTACCCATATTATAAATTATAATGTATATTTACCAACATATAGATATATTAAAATTGCATATGACCATCGCAGATGAAAAATGGTTACAGAAAAATATAATGCAGGCAGGTAGATTTAGGTCGCCTTTAGATATCATCATAATAAGACAATTATTTTATTCCAACAGGAGAAAGGCGAACACCTCGGAATAATATATATGCAGGATACAATTTGCAGATCTTGAAGCATACGAGTGTACAACATTATATAATTTTAGGTATTATTTAATATTTGTATAAACAATGTAATGATATCATGATCATCATCATACCTATTATTGTAAGTATTTAAATAATAATTAGTACATAGTGAATAAGTACCCATGTTATCCAATGTCCTATATACCCAGTGCCGGATCTAGAGAATTTGTCGCCCGGGGCAAAAATAATTGTAGCGTCCCTTTTTAAATTTTAATAAGCAAAAAAAAAAGGTTATTCGTCAATTTCTACCAAAATTTCTATTAAAAATAGAACTTCCAAAAGGGCGACAAAAAGTTTAAATATTTTTACATTTTGCGTCCTCTCATAATGGCGCCCGCGGCAAGTGCCCCGGTTCGCCCCCCTCTAGAACCGGCACTGTGTATACCTGTATACATTATGTGACTTACTAAATTGTACATAAATATTATTATTTATAATACGTCATATATTAACAAAGAAATTATTTTTTATAAATTAACTATATGCTACAGCTATATTTAAAAAAATCCGGTCAGTAGGGGGGGGGGGTGGATGTATTGAATTTGAAAGCCAATTAATTTGATAAATTATTGCTTTCAATAAAACGATTCTGAGCGAAGATTCTTAATGTTATTATATTTTAATTTATTACACATATACAATATACATACATACATATATATATATATATATATATATACATAATTTTTAATATTATTAAAATAAAATGAAATTACTTTTGACCTTTAAATAGCCTATTAAAAAAAAAAAATTAGAGAAGCACTTCGTACGTCTGGTAGGATATAGGCGGAGGATGTTGGTCAATCCCTTCGGATCTCGGACATGATAATTATTATTTATTTTTATTATATTTTTTTATATATTAATTATTATGTTATTATTTTATATTTGAAAGCAATGATAAATAATTCCATAAATTTTCTTTTTTTGAGAAACTAAAAAACGATCTCTTTAAAAAATAAATGGTAGAGTTAATTTGCTGTCAAAAATGCTCTTTTTGAAATGTATTTGAGATATAATAATATACTATACCATATTATTTTTTATACTCACGGCTTCGCCAGTAATTTTAATTTTAATAATATTATGTCTATATATTTTTATTATTAATTTTGGCATTAAATATAAATTGAAACCCACTTGTCCCTTTTCCCTTGAAATTCCTTCCCCCTTTTGATTTTCTACCCATTGTGTATAAATGTTGAATACCTTTAGAATATTACTATAAAAAACATATTATTTATTTATTTATTTATTTATTAAAAAAAAAAAAACGGGCTAGCTAGTGTCCAATATATACAAAAAGACATTAGATTATATTATATTTATATTAAAAAAAGAAAGACGGATCATCATTGGCAAGCCTCATTACTCGTAATAATAGGCTCATTTTTAAATAATTTGTAGAGCAATGTGGAATGAGAAAATTAGAATTAATGCGGGTGCATCGAACGGACCTTTAAGTTAATGAGTACTAGAAGGGAAGGAGAGTTGATAGAACCAGAAAGGAGCTTACGGAAAAAAGAAAGATTATATGAATGTAAATGGTTAGCTAAAGAGGATAAATTAAGAAAGTGAAGAACTGGAGCATATACTCCGGCCTATGAGAGAATGACCAGATTCTCGCATTGATAGTTTCCAAAATTGCAAAGTACATATCTATACAAGACATATACTTGAGATCTTTCATTAATAGTACTAAATATGTAGTTACAGATGGTAAGGTTGCATGCAATTGAGGATTGACCGGGCAAAATCCGTATTGTTCATTAGCTAAAATACAGCTGACAGACGGCTAAATAGCGTCCAAAAGTAAGGGCTCAAATATTTTTGATATATGTCCCAAAATTGTAATAGGTCTGTAATTAGTTACCGAAGAAAGGTTGCCAGATTTTAAAATAGGAGTAATAGAGCCAATTTTTCATAAGTTGTGGTATATACTTTCATCTAAAGATCTCCGAAAAAGAAACCATAGAGGATAGAAAATAATTTTTAACACCGTAAAGAAAGTTACCAGGTAGTCTGTCGGGATTTACTGATGTTACATCTTTAAGAGCAGTTAGTTTTAAGAGAATGTCATTGAGAGTGGAGTAACAGTTATTAAGTTAATCAAAAAATAGTAACTTTAAGGATTGCAAGTCAGAACCAACTGATCTCGAAAAATATACAGAAGAGAAATGATTGACAAAGATACAGTTTCTTGTTCATATGAATTATTGACTCCATCAAATGAAACTATTTTTAGAACAGCATTATAAGAGCGATTTTTCCGTACAAAGTATCAGAATTTCTTAGGTATCTTAGATAAAAAATTTTCAGTCCGTTCAATAAAGGTTTTAAGACATTTCTTAGACTAGTATTTATATTTTGTACCGAACAGGGAAAAAGCACTATAGTCAGTAAGGCCAAATGTTCCTTGGATTCTTAGGGAGGAAAAATAGATTTAAAAAAAAGAAAAATATATAAGGACAAAATGCAGAATTGAGTTGTCAAGAGCATCAGTGAATGTGTTAACCGCAGAGTTGAAATCGAGGTTGGATAGTGTAGAAATCCAGTCGTAGGATGACAAAAAAGATATTATTAGACCGCAATTATAGTTTTATAAAAGTTGTGAAAGAATGGGAGCTATTAAACATTGAAGTAGAGTTATGGTTAGGAAAGGAGATAATGAAAGGTGGATGGTTTATATCAGGTGGAATAAATGAATCAAGAGATTCTTTAATAGTAATAGCATTAGTACTGCAAAATACTAAGTCAAGAATGAAACTTGGAATTAAAAATTTAGTTATTTTGGAAGAAGCCATTAAAACCAAAAATGTACACATGGTACTTTAAGTACAATACGACAGATGAAATCATGACACGAAATTATACTGAATATATAATTTATAGTAATAGTAAAGTATATTACCGATTATGTCTATGTAGTTTTTATATTGTTTATATTATAATTAGTAAATTCACACTCAATCAGATGTATTGCTAGGTTTGTTCTTACGACAATTACATATACTGAATATTTGAATTTTGAATAATATAACTGGCAGTAATAATAATCATACTACTTACCTATTATACCGAAACTCCATTTAGAATCGTTTATTTGGAGTGAAATCTTTCAAATATAATTACCATTCAGGACTTTCACAATTAAGTTCTCTAATATAAATTATAAAAACATTAGATGTCATTCTAATTTGAGTTGTATATTTTGTTTATCATTGTATAGGAAATGAACGATTAACGAACTCCAAGGTCATTGTTATATATTATATATTTATAATATTTTAAGGAATTACTTACATAATATACCTAACATATCACTGTACCATTTAAAATACATTATTAACTATGCGTATTAGGCAATGTTTATATTAAGTTTTTTTAGAAGTGCGCGTGAATTTTAATCCTCCACTCTTACCATCCCTCACTCAACCTCTCACCCCTTTCGTATTATATCTCGTATGTATTCTATCCCCTCTTACTATCATATAACCAAGGTATATAGTACTTAAAATAGTATATACTAATTATGATACTTAAATATGGATAAAATAAAAGTAAATTATATGCCATTTAATTTTTATTAAATCCTTTTTTATATTCTTAATTTATTTAGTATTTTTAATTGGCGAGCTTTGCACTACATACATTTTTGATGAAAATTAGAAAACAACATTTATTTTCATAACATATTGTATTGGATGAACTAGGGTCTAGACTCTAGGTCAGGGGTCTCCAAAGTTTTTTTATTCGAGGGCCATATGAAAAATTAAATGCACTTGACGGGCCAAAAGTATATAAACTCAAATTATTTTTAATTATACAGAAATATAATAGGTATATACAAGAATTAAAAAATATATAGGTATATTAAAAAATATATAGGTATAGGTACTTATATATAATCTGTTTCTATTTATTTCAAAATTTTTTAAAACTAATGATGCTGTACACTGAAAGAAATATGATCAAAATAATTATAAATTAAATTGTTATTATAATAAATAAAAATAAAAATTAATTTTTTTTTTTCATTTAATCAAAATGTATTTTTATTTTAACAAAATGGTATAATTAATTTAAATTAAAAATTTTTTGATTAAATAAATAATTTGGTAAACTTAATAAGATAATTCGTAAATTTAATAAAACACTTGCTAGTTAATGTTTAAAAATGTATAAATAAAAATGATGAAATTAATAAAATTATTTGTTAGTTGTGCTTTTAACAAAATATCATTTGTACATTTAACAATTTGTCATTATTGACCGTATTTTAATAATTTTATTTTTAATTTAACCCAAAGCTGGTTTGTTGATTTTACCTAATTTTTTCTTTCAGTTTAGTGAAATATTACACATATATTAATAGGTTTTTATATTATCCAATGGGAGGCCAGTTAAAACTTGTTCGCCGGGCCGTGGTTTGGAGACTTCGGCTCTAGGTAATAGAAAAAATATTTAAGAAAACACAAAAAACATTGGGACTTGAAAATTTATAAAGTTACGAGTTTTAAAAAAATCAATTTATTTTTACAAATACAAATGTAACATGTAGGTACCTAATTAATTAGTTTTCTGAAAGATTTTAGTTTTTTGAATGATTTGTGAGGGTATAGTAAAAAATATTCCAGCCAATTTGAAAATTAGTTATTTTGAGAAAATAACGTTTAAAGTTTAAATACAAAAAATTTAATTTAGATAATTTAGAATGTTATAATAAATTAATGATGCAAATGTTTAAAATAGAAATCTCGTTGAATAGGTATATATATATATAAACCTTTGTAAGATAGCGGTAACATTTTTTTTACGTTTTCACGATTCACAATATATTGTTTTGACGTTCATATTTATGCACTATATAACGTATTTTACTATTCTCGAAGCTATAACTTCATACTATACTTCAAATGAAATTTGGAAACGTTCCTAATATAATGTGTATATATTTTGTGTACCTAGTATTAGCAAAAAAGAATATGATTTCTAAATTTCTATAGTGGTTTCCTCGAAGTGATATATAATATATATATTTATTTTTTTTATTCACTAAAATACCTTTAGCATTGATTAAAATATTTTATTGTTACAATAATTAATAAAAACAAAATTTGAGATTATGTATAAGTTATAACTGCGCATTTGTTAAATAAGAGTTGCGTATTTTCTACTCAGAATTACGTAAAAGTGTCCAAACGAACGTTAAAATGAGTATTGGTATTAGGTATTATTATATACATGCAGTTATGTATATATTATAACCGTTATGTTACCTTATGTTTCCTAAACATTCTATTTTAATATAGTAAACTACAATCATTAATTGTGAGAATATTATTAATTATATTAATTATATACAGATGTGTATTGGGTATAGAAATATATTATTTTAAATATAGGTACCTATTGTCTACGGTGAATAGAATTATCGTTTCAGATTTTCTTCCCACTCATCTTAAGATCCTTAGGAAAGCTTGGGTCTCCTTATATAATATAATGAGCTCGACTTTTTTTAGGAATATAATATATTTACCTATGAAAAATCGCATAGCTATACATTTCAGATTGATAAAATCTCGAACGTAAGCAGGCTTTTTTTCGATACAGGAAAGCCAAATTCTTTTGGCCATTTTCCAGTTTTTATCTCCTCAGCCCCTTTTACACTTTACCCTCTTCTATAGTTCTATCCCCATTACATCCATACAAATGCTCAATTTTAACAATTTGTGTAAATACACTTTTTTATTTTCTATATAAACATATAAATTATAATGTATTTTACAATGATGTGTGTATATGTGTGAGTTTTTTTTTATGTGTATACTATTTTTCGAGTGGAAGCAGTCGAGTAGAAGTTATCGGGTACAGAGTTTCCTATTGGAAAATGCATCTTAGACCCTAGTTAATACTTTAAAAAGATAATTTTTCGATTTCTCCATTATATATGGTTATTCTAGAGACTTAAATCTTACACCAAATATTTACTGTAACACAGTATTGACGTCATACAATTTTTAGAACTTTTTTTTACCACTTTTCGGTAATTTATAAGAAGTTTAGAAATTTGATTTTTTTTATTTATGTAGGTATACATTTTTTTGGGGGGGGGGGATAGAAGGAGATTTTATGTAAAATAGATAGGAAATTTAAATTTATTCTACTTGATACTTTAAACTTTTAAAGTGGATATTTTTTCATTTTCCCATTAGTTTTCTAATAAGTGTAAAGGAAAGAATTACCAAAAATAAAGGACAATTGTTATAAATTAGAAAATAATATTATATTAAAATAATTTTGTTCAGAATCATTTTTTGAATACAATGATTTATTTTTACTTTTAAATCTAAAATAATTATTATATTCTTACAACCTATTAATCTTGTACTCAGACAAACTTCCAATACAGACCAACTTCCAATACCTGTATTTGTATAATTTTTTTGTTTAATGTTATAAGTACATATTTTATTTTAGTAAAAATAATAAACGCCTGTTACAAATATTTCAATACAATTGTTTGAATCCCACGATTTGGTAATTTACCTCCAAAATTATTGTGCCAATTCACCTGATCTATCTACTATAAATGATGAATAATATAAAATATTATTATTATTATTTAAAATATTCAAATTATACAAAATATAATAAATAAATAATATGTAAATTATAGATATTGATGTGTTGTTATTAATATATATAACAATTTATATATATATATATATATATATATATTTATTATACCTACTTACAATCTACATGAACAAAAGTTATATATTTTATGTTTTTTTTTTTTTGTGAGTTTATACTTTGTAGTAGATTTGACTATTTAGGTCAGGTATGTATATAAAAAAATTGGGGGGAGGGGTTTAACCTCCAAACCTCCCTTGTATATGTGCTTGATAAATAATTATGCCATATTAAATATGAACAAGCATACAAATCTATATAATATTTGAATTGCCAAAAATAAAACTTAGAAGTTCGCTGACTTTTCTTAAGGGATTTGATTAAATGCTTGTAATTTGTATCCCTGCTTTCGGAATAATGATTTATATCTGCACATACACATAATTCACGATTGCTCGGAGAAAGGAAAGTGGGTCATATGTTCGTAAATGACGAAAATGAGGTTATGGTTTTATTATATTTTCCAGAATATTGGTATTTTTGAATTGAAATAAAAACAATAGCCATACAGGTGATTACTGGATTCCTACACGATTTTCCCATATATTATTTTTTTTTCTGATATTAAACTTCATAGGTATACATAGTTAATACATAGGTATTTAACTCCTGAATATCGCCCACTGTAGAATTTCGCTTCACATGAATACTTTTGTTCTTAAATCTGGCTTTTCTATAGGTATATATATATATATATATACAATTATTTCATGTTAATATTTTATATGCAATCGTCGAGTATTAATAATGTGTAATATTTCTACTACAAAAAAAAAAAGGCAATATTAATCCGGTAATATATTTTTTTGATAGACTTGACATTAGCTGTGTCGTTTCAACAGCTGGTGCAATTTTGCGAAATACATTATTATAACGCGAATTATTATTAGTATACTGCACTGTGCACTGTAATGAAATTTCTAATTATAAATCAAATAAATATCGCGATAGTGTCGAATTGTGTTAGTACACGTGTGGTGTATATTATTATACCTATTTAATTAATTAAAGGTTAAAAGGCATTATTATATTGTTGTGTAGGTATATACCTATTTTATTCGCTTTCTATATGTGTAATCACCGAAATAAGGTAATTCTGATAATATACACTATACACGTTATGATTTAATTATATCTTTCGAATAATGCCAAACCGTCACGATTATTGACGCACGCAAACGTTAATGTACAAAATTGTATATCTATTGCACTTTTATGAACGTCATAGAATATGTACCATGGAATAGTATAAATTATTGAAATAGTCGGTGGCAAGTAGTCAGTATCACCCAGAAAATTAGTAAAAAAGTCAATGACTTTTTTTTTTTTTCGCTTATTAACTTTTTTAGAAAAATCAAAATCGAAGATCCCTCAAAAAAAAATTTTTAGCGGCTGGAGGTGTACCTACATATTATATAATAATAATTAATAGATATGTATAATGTACTCGCACGTATAAATATTACATAGGTACATCTCATTTACTGATTCACACATTTTTTTTTATTCACAAATCCCCTTGTTCGTAATGTATAATATTAATAAAGGCACAAATACAATTTTTCATTCTTTGTTTGATAAACAATTGCACAAGGTATATTGTCGTAAAACGAAATTTCGATCCACGTCGAAAATATCAATTCAACATAGGTACCTATATAGATTATAACTATACCTGCGTAGTTAAAATGTCAATATATTTTTGTTTTAAATTTTAACAAAACTATCTATAGTTGGTTATTTTCACTATTAATTAACTAAAACTTAATTGGTTTTTTCAATTTTCGTTATATATTGATTTATGCAATATTTTTATAGTTAATTTCTATAATTATCATCTATTCAACCCATAGGTAGTATATTATATAGTTAATACATTTATGATCCTGAGCAAAGCGATGAAGCTATTGATATTACATTGATGTTTATTATTTTTTTTCTTTGAGCAACAATTCGACCAGAAGGAGTCGAGTAGGTGTTTTGGAGTGTGTACGCTAACGATATAGAATATTAATTGGTTCTAGATGGTATTTTAAATGTATACTACTTTGAACATGGTATTTTTCGATTTTTCTAGTAGTGTCCTCAAGCTTGAAGAAAAACTACCTTCAATATGTTATTATAAACCGTATACATATTGTCATATTGATGTACAGTATATACCTACTAGATATACATTCATATACGGTGTAAGTACTGTAACTACCTATTTTTTTTTTTTAAGGGGGTAGTAGAAAAGTGTATTAAAATTTTTATTTAACACCAAAAGTAATAATGAAATAAAATATATAAATATAATATTAATATAATTTACCAAATGCGTATAAAGGGAAATAGAAATTAAAATCACGAGTATGACGCAGCTAGGTATTTATTACCCGACGTGCGAAGTGCTTCCCTGGCTTTTTCTTCTCCTCTTTTTTGGTAATTTTTTCCAATTACTACAATTGGTTCATACATCGGAAAATATAAAAATGAAACTTTCATTTTACAGTTTTATCGGTTTTAGAGCATTTTTATTTTTACAATTTAAAGGTGTTTTGTTCGTAGGTATATGTTTTATGTTTGGACTTTGAACTAGATATAAATAAATATAATATATACATTTTTTCCATTTGATGTTGTGCTTCTTCCGATCGAAGTTTTTGAATAAAATGATATTTTTAAAACATAATAATAATAACTAGAGGTGTTAGTTCAATAATAATTAATATATGACAGTTCCATTTTCTAAAAATGTTCAGGAGAGACTGAATGATATTGGTATATACCTGTACTTTTAGGTAGGTGTATTATATACTCATTATTCGATCACCGATTTCTTCGACCTTGAGCGAACATAATATCTCGCATTCATCTTGAATATATTATTTATAATCATAATATTGCGTTTGTATTGTGAATACTATTATATATATATAAATATGGGATTTACCGCGTGTTTGTAGATTATGTATAAAATATTAAATATTGCGACTGGGTAGAAAGAGAAAAATATAAAAACACAATTTTCGAATAACTCGTGTAATTATTTTCTTCGTTTTTTAAATAATATATATTTATTAGTATAGCCGCTTGCGACTTGACACAATGTACGAGGGTGCATGTATAAGGATTAATAAAAATTATAATAAATTCAAATAAACTTCCCTGCAACTGTTTACTGAATTCAGTGCGTTTTTATACACTCATGTACTTATCGTTTTTCTGTAGAGTATAATCAAAAAGCAAATTTATATTTAGCATAATTTTTTATGCAGATAAAAACCACAACGACCAGTAGAAACTATACTACCATGTATAATAATTGTATAGTGCATAGTGTATAATAAAAAATATAAATCTCCGAGGTCCTCTATCATATAGATTGCGCGCGTACTATTTATCGACATTGTGTTTTCAAAATGCATTAATTATTTGTTTGGATATTATAATAGTAACAATAAATATGATAATTACCAATGTATATTTTTTCAAATCAATGTGAATAACATTATATTATGTCAATTATGACTTATTTACGAGGATTTTAGTGCTCCACAAAACATGAAAAATGTCCTTAAAAAAACTCTATCTTAGAAAATGTCAAAACTGTTTTAAAAATTAAATCTCGCTAAAAATATATATTTTTCGATGTATACTAATCGAATTTATTTGTGTAGATTTATTATAGGATACCAATGTTTTAGTGTACGAAATAAAAGGCATTTTATATTAAAGTTATAACTAAATAGGGAATGGACTTTAATACCTTACGAAATAAGAAAAATTCCTTTACAAAATGCGATTTAATGCCCTAAATAAATACAACAATTTTATAAAAAAGTAAGGAAATCACACCCTGTGAGCGTGCTGAATTATTCTCAGTTTATATTGGCATATGTTTTAAACAATAAATTATAATTTCATAAACAATTTAAGCAAGTTTTTTTCATCATACTATACTTATGTATAGTATACGATTAACGAATACAAATTTTAAATATTGATATTGGCAACCATGGAAACGAATTGTAAGGACAAACAGATATACGGACTTAGGAAAAAAACTCTTTGTATGTGTATTAGATTTCTCAGTTTCCCTCGTAATTATATACATGACTATTGACCAACTAATTTTAAGGACGGTTAATTGTCAAATCACCAATCTCTCTAGTAACTATAATATGATAACGAATCGATAAGACAGATGGACGGACATAACGGACATAATATATAAACCAATTCGTTTTTTATTAGGTATATGCCGAATGCCGAACGTTATTGTGGTTATATGTATTACTATATTATCCTAAATGAGATATTATAAAAGATTTGAAAATTACGTAGGTATAACCAAGCTATTGGTAATAAAAACATTATGAAACGAGATAAATATTTTAAAAGTGAATTAAATTATTTTTTTAAAACCTTTTATTCAGCGTTAAAATTGATGTATAAAATTTATTTATATATCTAGGTACTTCAAAGTTTAAACTTTAAATATATGATTATGCGAAAAATAGTTGCTCTTAAGATGTAAAAAATAACAAAAATGCAAAATAAAAATTTCATTTTTATGTTCTGTAATGTATGAACCAAATTTTGTATTTGGAAACAATTATTGTTCTGGAATCCAGATAACCAAAAAAATAAAAATAAAAAATATGTATTTTGCATTTAAATTTAGATCATAGTGATAACTTTTGAACTTTTAGTGCATTTTTTAGTTTTCTAAGTCGTTTTTGAATTTTTTTCTGGAATTACAGAAACAATTAATATAAATAATACATTTCAGGTATATTTTTAGTGCGTTTTAAGATCATAAATACTTTTCTGTTTGTGAATTATATGATTTCAATTGTTTATTTTATATTCATATAATAAAAGAAGATATTATTTTAAAAATTTAATTGAATATAAATTTAGGGTATATTTTTCGGAGTTTTAAGTCATAAATTCATATTTTTAAACGAAATAACAATCTAAGGCCTAGTTATAACATTAAACAGGTATTTAATTACTTGGATTGTTTAGTTTTCAAATTTTCGAGAAAAGTTCATTTGTAAAATACAATTTATTGGAAAACTCATAATATTATGTAGGTATATAATCATATTGTATTGGTACAATGTAATTTAGAAGTTAAATTATAGTTATGTATTATTATTTGATTGATATTGTTACAATAATATAATACTTAATTTAATGGGTGTATTGTGGCGTATTTTGAAATGTGTCTCCAATCCACATAAGGGGAGGGGGATGCTAACTAAATTACCAACAGAGAAAGAAAAATGAATAAAACTCAGAGCTCTTAGTGACTTAATATAGTGTATCGTATCTTAAAAATAAAAAACGTGTTAAATTATCCTGTCGTTGAACATATTATTATAGGTATTACCTAGGTATATACATTTTGAATCAATTATATTTGGTACGCTGGTCAATTCATTATACATAATATGACCAATATGGACAATAGCCAATGTTATTGTTATATTTTTTTATTAATATTTAAGATCGAAATTTGAACTATTATTACATAGGTAATTTTTTTTTTATGTAACAATATATCATAATACATAGGTACCTTATATTATGTATCAAATTTTTCGTGTGGTAATAAAATATTAAGTATTAGGTACTTATATGTTTTTTCAATTTTTAAAGTTAATATAACTTAATGTGTTCTGTGATATAACATATCTGTAATCTATATATTGTACGAGCATATTATATTATCTATACATTACGATTAGAAAATCACTATGGTACAATGTCATGATTAATGTTAATATAGTATTAGGTGTGTCTACTATATAATTATTTAGTCGATGTGATAATTAATATATTTTTTTAAATTGAATTATACAAAATATTAATCACACGGTTATTTATACGTATACAATAATACTACGGGTAATTAATTTGTTTAATTTGTTTTATTGCTCAATATTCATCATGTTTACTACCTATAGTGCCTATACATAATATAACTGTTAAATGCTATATGTACATTTAATATGATTAAACGCGTTTACAATTGCGTGAAAAAATTAATTTAATTATGATTAATGATGCAACATATATTCACCTAATACGTTTGTTTGATTTTCTTAGATCACTGATAGGTCATCATCGCGAATAGGTAGATATATCGAATTTTATAGGTAGATCCGGTATTAACTATTATATTATTATATTTATTATGTATATAACAGTCTGCTGCAGTATAGATACGTCGTATAGGTCACTGAAGGTCTACGAATCAATATATCAAGATGATTTTTAAGTTTCATCGGTTCATATGATATTATATAATACCTACAACATAATCGTCATACTAAAAAATAATTTATTTAATTCAGACTTGGAGTACACTATATACATATTAAATTTATTCATAAGTAGAAATACAAACTTGAAACCAATATTATATAAATTAAATAGTTTATTTGTATATATATATATTGTAATAGTTGTTTTTGTAGATATCTAATCGGCAGATGACCGAATTGCGGGGCCGTGAAGAGAAAATCTGGACCTAGGAAAAATTACGAATTCTGGGAAAAATATATGCAAATGACAAAAATATTTCATTTGACAATGAAATAAATAAGTAATAAAAATAAAAAGAGCAGTCAAATTTTCAATTTGCTTTTTTGACCGGTTTTAAAGCGATTTTCAATTTCTCGTTAGGTGCACTCATGGACCCATGCTACGGCCTTCCCCGTGAGTAATAATTGATCTACTCCTCTCTTTTTGTCCGATACATTATTTGTTTTTTTATTTATATGCATTTTCGAAAAAATCCGGGTCTAAGGGAAATCAACACCGACCCTCCTCCTCTTGTCAAGCCTGCCGAATCATGACTTGTTGTGAGTTGAACAAACTATATTATTATCAGTATAATAATAATCACACTTAAATAATTAATACTTTTCGACATAATTAAAATATATTGTAAATTGTTATATATTCAAAACGATTTTGTAATGTCAAAATACCTTGTGCTATAATTTACACACGTATAACATAGCAGATATAAGTAGGTATATAATATATGCGAGTATATAATATATTCAATTAAAGTATTCTTGTTTTCTATTATATGTACAAATATACTCCCACAAATATAGAAATTAGTGTATACAAATTAAATTTGAAAAAAAAATCAATAGATTTATAAGGTATAGACGGAGTACCTAATAGATACGAACATACTTGTATGTATAAGATATGTTATCGATATACGCAGCTAATCAAAGTTTGTAATGCGATTGCCCCTCCAGGAGACGCTTACACAACATGCGTAAATAATTTTCAAACAAGTTTAGGTATACGGATAGGTACTTAATTAAAAAAAAAAAAAAATCATTCAGTTAAAATACGGATTTCTATTGAGAGTTAAGTGTAAGGACAAAATAAACAGTGATGTAGAATTACACAATTTGTATATGTATATTTGGCCCTCACACGTGGGCGCGTCTGTGTGTATTACCTATTATATTGTTATATACACATAATGCCGTGTAATAATAATATTATATCATCGTCATATTTTTATTGTTGTCGAAAACCGACATTATTTTAGTATAAGAGTGGGTAATGTTTTAATAAGTTGTAAATACAGGTGTCGCATGGAAATCTGACAAGTGAATTAATTTTTTTATATTATTGTTACATTTCTGCAATATAATTTAAATATTTCGAATTAAATCAAACTTTACAGGATTAAAAATAAATACATTTTATACGAATGTTTTTTTTTTAAAATTAAAAACAGTATAATTTTGCAAATTTGAATTTTAGAGAAATTTTGTTGGTATTATCTCCAATCGTATATTTTTTTTATAATTTTCTAAGTTTGTAAAAATATGAATATTTTTCTAATTTACCAATGTTGGGTTAATCAAAATTGTTATCCAATATTGATTAGTTTTCCCTTGTGGAATGGTATACATCATACGAGATGATATATTTATCAATAAAACCATATTTTAACAACTTATTATATTTTCCTAAATATTAATAAAAAAGCTAAAATATTCATATTTTTACAAACTTGCAAATCGTAAACGTAACTGCATGGATAGCAGTAAAAGATATTACCACTTACCACTACAATTTTTCTGAAATTCAGTACTATAAAATGGGTGTTAGTTCTTGAAAATTTAAATGAAAGCGTATAATTGTAATTATTCTTCTTCTTATTATTTTCCTCCGCCCTATCTCCTAATTATTTGGAGTCAGCCACCGTAGTCCTCCACTTCCACTTAATTCGATCTCCTTAATCCTCTTCATTTACACCCACCTACCTCATATCACTCTTTATTACATCCACCACATCTTTTTTGGTATTCTTTTTTCCCCCTTCCCTTCATCATAAATTCCTTTTACTAACTTATTGCCTCTGTTTCTTCTTTCCTTAAAATATGTCCCAGCCATCTTAATCTATTCTCTTTTATTTTTTCTACTATTTCTTATATACTAATTTCTTATTTCGTCTTCTCTAATCACTCCACTTATCTACCTTAATATTACTTGCACTTTTGATTAAAATTGATAAATGACCTTTTACTTATTTGTCATTTCAAAACGATATTTCTCGTAAATATTTAATTTCTTGTAAAGAGCTATTTCTAACTATTTTGATAGTAATGTAAAGCTATTTTTTAATTATAAGTTCTGAATACATTGGTGGTCTTCTTATTTTGGTATACGACCTCTAAGATCTTATTGATCAACATATTAATTGATACTTTTCTCTCTTTATTGCCAATTTAATAACTATTTACGCATATAGTTCGGAGAGGGGCATGGCTCCCATGCTCTTCTTAAACGTTACCCCCGTGCTACACACATTTTCTGTTCTACTTATATCTTCCTATCTATTGCCCAACATTTTGATCCACACATCATTGTAGGAATCACCACTGTCTTATCAAATTTACCTTTTAATTTAATTGGGATCCTTTTATCACACAAAATGTCTGACGCTTCTCTTCACTTCATTCATCCAAACTTAATCCTATGTTGTATATCTTCCTCGAAATCACCATCAATCATAGAACGGATCCTAAATACTTGAACCTCTCGATCTCACCCATATCATCCTTACTGAACTTTATTAGGTACTTACCTTTTCCTATTTACTTTGTGTCCCTTCTCCAAAATCTTACTCAATATATTCTGTTTTACCTCTACTAATCCTTAATCCTTCACCCTCGAAAACTTCCCTCCATTCTTCAAGTCTACCATTCACTTCTTAAGGACTATCTCCTACCAGTTCTATATCATTTGCATGACATTTCACATGATCATTGCAAACAGCATGCACCATGGTACTTCACTCTGTAATTTTCTTTATTATTTTATCTATTATTAAGGAAAATAAGTAAGGGAAAACTAAATCCTAGTATTCTCCTACTCTGACATTAAAATTCTTAGTTTCTCCATAAATTTGTCGGATATTCGTGGGACACCCTGTATGCGTGCGTTTCATCAAATTTTGTTTGTCAAACAAACAATTTTGAACGTATTAAAAACCGATTCAATGTCATATTATAATATTTTGTACGCATTTTGCGGCCGCAGGAATATTTTTTCATTTATACGTATTGTCAGCAATAAATACAATATATAATAAAAACTATAAAATATAAATTTAATAATTTGATTGTGTTTACACAAATAAAACAAATATATTATAGGTACCTTAAGGAATATAGGCATAAGTATCTTAAATACTCAATTACTATTTATTTGGGAGTGTAAATTTAAAAAAAAATTCGTCTTGAGTATGTACCTATAAATAAAGTCTTAACAAGAATAAAAATATTAAATAATATATTAGTTATTATTAATTATTAATAAAAAGTAGTAGAGTTTTTAATAAAAAAATCAATAAATTGTTTAAAATTCGAGGATGACAAAAATAAGTACATTTGAATGTGGATGTACTAAGCACAATTATTTAGGACAACAGTACATATATCAAAAAAATAAGTACTCCCTATGAAAATTAGTACGAATGGTCACCATAACTATACATATTATTATATAAAGACCAATTTTCATAATTTCTGTAATACAATTAATAATACCTACAGCATCCATATAATCATTATCAAACATTTTCCTCCATATGTCCCTTGTTAGTGAGAGAGTGACTAATATACCTATATATTCCCTCGTGGAATTTTTCAAACACATTACTACCATAACATAAATCGGGGGGGGGGGCAACTTCCATATCCCCTTAATTCAACCACTGGTTGTAAGTAAAATTAAAATAATGTTGATATAAAAAATAAAATCATCTAGATGCAGATGGTGGAAGTTGGTCCATCCATCGTCTCAATGATCTTTGGATAGGATAGTGTACCTATTATTATATTACATTTCAAAGGAAAGATAATTAATATTATTGTATTCGAAAAACGATTTTAAGCGAGGTTTGGTATAACAATATTTTCCGATTTAAAAAAAATACATTTTTTATCTAGGTAAACTATTATATATATAAAATATATACACGTAAAATTTTAAAGTGAAATTTAAAATTGAAGTTAATCAGCTTTCAAGTGTCATAATTTACCAATTATATCTATTCTTTTTCTGTTAAATTATCATACGCTCTTCTAGATGAAATAAAAGTTTTAATAATTGGTTATCACATTGTTGTATAAAAAAATTGTTTTACGGCTTTTGAAGGTTACGGTGGAAAATACATACATGAACACATTATTAGTAGCGGCGTGTGGTTGAAATATCTGGTGGTGCACAATCAAAAAAGTACTACGGATTAATACAAAATATATTCATTTCATTAAGAACATTATAGAAATGTTACTCGAGGTCATAACAGTTTGTTTACAAAAAACCGAGGACTGGCCATGAAGTTATCATCGAACGTAAAACCGAGGACCCGCCCTGAAGTTAGTAACGTTAATTCGCTATATATTATTTATTCAATTTATTTATTGTTATTTAAACGGGCTAAAGCCCAATACATGTTGTAAATATATGTGATACATATAGATGAGATTAGCAAATAATTATAATAAAAAGTAACAAGTATTTCGTAAGGTAAATAGTAGAAAAATAATAAAATACAATAATTAATGAGTATAAAGAAACATAAATGCAAATACTGATAATATCTAGTTATATAATTATTGAAAGACTCAAAAGAATTAAAATTAAAAAAATCAATTTGGACATCATTAGCTAATCTAGTAGATCTATTTAAAGGTGCATTTATGATATAGTTATATCTGTACAAATTAATGTGAAAAGTATAATTAGACCTAGTGAAACTTTGAGGGACATACAAATTTATAAAACTAAGCAATTCTGGACAGTCAATATAACCATTTATTAATCTAAATAAGAATTTCAAATTAAGTATGTTTCTACGGATAATAATGCTACTCATAATTAATGTGTCTAATAACGGCTTATAAAGAGAATGTGGTTGCCGTGGAATATTACATTTGTAGGATATAAAACGAAGGAAGCATTTTGTATTGATTCGAGACATTCTATATGAATATTGGCTGATGATGACCAAATAATAGAATTATATTCAAGAATGGAGCGAACTAAAGAATAATATATCGTTTTTAATACAATGGGATTTGAAAAATCCTTACATGTCCTTTTTATTTCTTGGATATAAACGGTAAAATTAAAGTCTGATGGTTTAATAGCTTCAAATATAGGAAATTTAATTAGTAAAGCTGGGTGATAAAGATAATCGATTGGAATCAACGTTGATAGTTCACATGTAACATAAATATCCGAGGAATTTGATAAAATTAGATCTACAATAAAATTTTTTCAATTTTTTATAAAATTTAACTATTTTAATTCGAGAAAGGAAAAATTTGCTAATGCTTCTGACTCAGTTTTACCATACTGAGAAATGGTTGGTTCATTAAATAGAGACCATTTAATAGCCGGTAAATTGTAATCACCTAATAGAATAATTTTAGCTTTAGTGTATTGACATAATAAACTATTGACTATATTGGTGTGATTATTATAAACATTAACATCTGAATTAGCTGGAATATAAACAGCATCAATTAAAAGTATGATTAGTTTCATAAATAACTGCTCGATGTTGTTGTTGTGGATGGTAATTTGACTGGAATTGAAATGATTTTTGACCGCTATTAGGACTCCGCCACTTTTTATATCATTGCTGATAACACTGCAGCGATCACAACGGAAAACAGAATAATTTGGAAGGAGGCCGAATACAGTGTCTTTCATCTCGTACGCAACCAGGTTTCAGATAAAACTATTATGTTGTAATCACAGTTATCTACTAAGGTTGGCGCACGACTCTTCTCGCGCGGCTACAAGCGGTGGCTATTTGAACTACAGCGCTAGTAGTTACTGGCCATTGGCCCGAGCATTATCGTTTATCATTTAAATGTGTTTACAGTCGTAAATTTTTGTTTTTATTTATATTTTGTTGTATTTATTTCTCGTTATTTTTATATATATATATATGTTTTGATAATAGTTAAATGTTGTGTGGTGTTTTGTAAGTCGGGGTATTATAAAAACTCCGAAAAAGTTCATCATTTTAGCTGTCCAAAATACGACATTAATAATAAAGAGTTCCTCATATAAATATAATAATATTACGCGGAATGTGTAAATATCAGTGGTTTAGGAAGAGGAAACCACTTAATTATTATATATGTCCTATATATATATGTAGAATATGATGTTAAGAATATACAAATTGAAACAATTGATTTTAAATTGTTATTTACTCAACATTGTTAAACACTTGTTTTTTTTTTGTTTTATAAATTACCAATTTAATATTTTTTAGATACCTATCACAAATAAAATGCAATTACTTTTATTCAAATATTACATAATAGTGCATATAATTATTATTTTTATATAAAGATTTGTTTAAATTAAATAATGTACAATTTGGTTTTCAGTATATTTAGTGCTTGAAAAATAAAAAAATTACATAATACATAATAATATAAAAATATTATTTTTTGACAGACTTAATAGGTACTATGTTTGGAGGTTGTATATTTCAAATCTCCTAAAATATTGATATGATCACAAATCAAAGAACATAATTAATATAATGTCGATTGTAGAATGAGGTAATACCTAAATGGTACCTAAATGAGCTACCTATGGATAGTGTTGTCGTCTTGACAACAATTAATATTATAATATATACCAAAAACAGATGTAAGTAACCATGTCTGTGTTCCGCACTAGGCCAGTGACCACCGTAATCACTAGATCAAACTCAAACACAAACATGAAACAATACACATTTTATATTTCTTAGGTACCTAGTTTATGGTTTCAATCTCATTTGGTTATCTATAAATTAAAAAATGTAATAAGAAGTGTATAGAAAATTATAATTTTCAAAATGTTATATTGCCATATAAAATGTTCAAAAAAAATTGGGGGCTAAGCCCCCTTATGCACCACCCATTTACGCCTATGCTCTCCAAATAAAAATGTATGGGTGCACTCCTGACTATGCAGTTAATTAGATTAGTCATCATAAATGCGTTTCCCTAATTATATTTACAAGTATTTTTAATTTAAAAACATTGTTTATTAATTAATTTGATTTATTTAATTTATATTATTTATTTTTAATCGTCATAATTCAATCTTAAATAATATGTATACACATAATTAAAATATTCATTGATTTATTGTATGAAACTTTTTAATCAATTTTATCAATTACTAAAAAGTGTTTTTTAAAACAAAAAAGCAATAAGTAAGCTAATTGTTTCAGTCAGAATCTAGTTTTTTTAAACTTATTTTATGCTGCTGGATGTAAAAATATCTGATCTAAAAATGTATT
>JAIPRL010000199.1:0-73804 GCA_025469235.1 Pemphigus obesinymphae
ATAATAATGAATATTGCTTAATTGTACAAAGAATATCCGAGTATTTCTCACTAAGAAACTAAAATATAAAAATGTATTCATTTTTGTTTATCTCCAAATAACCATTATATAATTCAGATTTTGATAAAAATGTATTTTTTGAATACAATATAATATTATGTACCAATTTATTTAATTTTATATAATTCACAGTATTCTTTAAAAATGGCAACATAAATTGTTTTTCGAACATATCGCTGTACACCAATGCGAATAAGATATCATCACCATCTGTATTTAAACTAATCCAATACTAACATAAAAGACGATATTCGTTTTGCATTTAATTACTATAGTACGTACCTACTGATTGTTGTTTCAAGGATTTTGATTACGTTTGAATTATTTTAATATAATATATTATATGGGTAGACATCACTATATCGACAGTTGAAATACAAAAGGGTCTAAACGATACCACATTTTATAAGAAATTTATGATATCAATATAATAGTAAAATACATACTCGGTGAAAATTTCAAGGTTAAAGTCCATTTTTTCAGAATTATGAGAAAATAAAAACAATTGATTTAGACGAACGCACGAATTATACGTTTCCCACTTTATTTCTGTAGTTTTTTTCTTACCCGTTTATTGAAAATTCGAAAAGTCATATTTTCAAAGTATCAGTATGATTTGCCACCGGAAAATATTTAAACATAACATGTGGTATTTTTACTTTACGCAAAAGAAAATTAGGTACTGAGAATTTCGATTAATGAATTTATTGGTAGAAACTTTTGAAACAATTTGACAATTCAAAAACTCTTACTTAATCCTACCCGAAAAAGTGTATAGTTATGTACATAACTATAAATTATATCTCGTGCACATTGATAAAAAAATATACAAATGATAAATAAATTTAGGTATTATCTTATGCGATCCACTTAAAAATAAAAAGATGATATACCCTAAAATTTCTAAAAAATTAGTTAGATATACTCAATTCCTCGCCCCTCCCCACCAATCCGAACACTGCATAGAACCCATAACCCATATGTTATTAATTCACCATATTCAATGTAAATTTTATTTAATTGGCCGTATTTAGTTAAACTAACTACCACCACCCCACCATCCCCCCCCCCCGTCAAATATATATTTTTTTAATTGTGTGTTCTGTATAATTGTAATTGTATAACGATATAGGTATATATATAGATATAGTGTTTAAAATGATTATACAGATATATTTAATGTATTTTTTTCTTAATTATATCATGGAAAAAAACCATTCATCTATTAGTCATTAGTGTATAGTTGAGAATATATAGGTTGAGTCAACAATTTATAGCAGGCCTTGAAACCGTAAAAAATATTTCGGTTTTGATTTCGATTTCGATTACCGGTTTTACATTTTTTTCGGTTTCGATTTCGATTTGAAATACTGGTTTTAAAATATTTCGATATCGGTTTTGACTTTGTATGATATGTAATTTAATTTATATTTAGATAATTTTGATTTTTTTGTAGTTTTTATTTTGCTTGCAGTGGTGTGAAAATGTTTATATGATGGACCGTGATTATAGTTACCTACCTACTTAATATTATAGAATTTATTTTATAATATTTCTTGTCTTGATTCGATATAGTATTGATTGATTTTGATTTTTTTTTAAGCACATATTATAGGTAGCGAGTACTATATTCCAATTAGAAGGTAACTTTAAATCGTTCTTTCGATAACATCGAATGTAAATCATGTGTTTGGGTAAAGTTACTTATATTATAGCTTAAAAGTCTAAAGTACATACTTAGGGCTGATATTTCAATGTATACTTAAGCTTAGGCTTAAGGCGAAGTAAAGCTTAACTACAGTTTTCTGTATTTCAATTGAGATTTAAGAGATATGCTCTACTATTCTTCAGCTTATCTTAAGGAACGCTCCAGGTATGGTTTAAACCTCGGTTGGTTGGTTTATCTATGATTTTTAAAATTATTATCAATTTTGTCATTTTTATTATTATCAAATTTCAATTTTCAAATAAACATTACTGACTGCAGTAATTAGTTTTTATATTATATATTTTGTGTTTTCTATCTAAAATATCTAATATCTATACAAAAATGAACACTTAAAGTTTTAGTGACGATGAAGATGTAATTCGATTTGTGTGTAGACTTAGTCAGGAAAGAAAACCTCGGGTTTTTCGTAACCGAACTGACCATTTTCTCGAGTGGGATGAAAACGAGTTTTATATTTGTTTTCGTTTAAGTAAACGATGTGTTAATATTGTATTGTTACTAATTGACTTCAAAATTCAATCACCAACTAATCGGTAAAAGCATAAAATATATATATATTACTATACCTAATTATTTTAGTAATAGATTAGTCTAACCTATTGGTTTTTGTATGTTTAGAAATCATTCAGTAACATCAACACAGATGATTTTATTAACAATTTGGTTCCTTGCATCTGGTTCTATGTTAATTTCAACAGGAGATTTTGCAGGAATACATAAATCATCCGCTGGGAAACTTATATGGAGGGTATTACAAGCTATAGCCCAATTAAAAAATTAATTTTTAACATTTCTTAATAACGCAGAGACTCTTCAAAATATTAAAAAAGATTTTATACTATTGCTAAATTTCCAAAAGTTGTTGGTGCATTGGATTGTATTCATGTAAAGATACAGTCACCTGGTGAGTACTTTACTACATTATAATTATTATCTATACTCTACTATAAATTAAGAATCAATGTGTTTTATAGGTGGATTAAACGCAGAAATATATACAACTGTTAAAATATTTATTAAATTGTTTAATATTTTCGATTTTAAAAAAGAGGAAAAAACTTACTTTGTCTTAATACTGTCATAATAGTATTACTATATTAATATTGTATAACAATAACTATTACCAGCCTAATTGTGCGTTACAAACTCACAACAATAATTATGATAAATAATAATATCATGGTATAACATTGATAAGGTATTGATAACATATTAATGTCATGGAACAACACACAAAATAACCACAGTGAGGCTTAAGCTTAAGATTAGTTAAGTATCAGTTTGAAATGAATTGAAATACTCGTTCAGTTTTAAAGTCCACCTTAATCACAGTTTTTGGTTTAACTTAAGCCTAAGCTTAAGTATACATTGAAATACCGGCCCTAAGAATCACAATATAGTTGACACAATTATCTATGTTCTACTGTCGTCCTTTCGATACTATAAATAGAAATTATTGCTATATTTGTAAAAATTGCCCTTAAAAAAAAATCATTTTTATAAAATTAATTGTTTTTTTTTTTATGATTTTATCTTTAATAAATGATGACGATAGAACTTATAATTATTGTGTACAAATTTGGTTTCTTAATTACGACTATAGATTGAGAAAACATAAATGTTATCTATATAAATTAAAATAACACATCCTCCAGTTCTAATACATAGGTATTATTTTTAAAAAAGTAATTCAAAATTTAAATAATACAAGGAACTTAAAATAGCATCTTTTACAATATTATTACTATGATATAAGAATGGTCGAATTGTAGGTCTAAAACTCGAAATTCGAGCTAAAAAATCGATAGAAAATTAAAAAATGGATTCCGTTTATAGAATGCCATAGGAGAAAAGTTAATCGTTATAAATAATATTATTGTGAATTTTTCTAATAAAAGAACATCCTTTAATTTTTCAAACTTGATCTGAAATGAATATAGGACATGAAAAATCAATTTTTAGTTCCAAAGAAAAATTTTAATCTTGTACCTATTTGAAAAAAAAATGCAATAACCATAAGAGATAAAATTGTATAAATACTATATAGTATAATAAATTAATATATATATGACCTGTGAAAATAGGTAAATGGTAAAATTTGGAATATTATACATTTTTAAGACAAAGGAACATATATGTTATGTTATACTATATATTATATAATAGATAGTAGATAGTAGATTTTTTTTTAATAAACAGATCAACCCTTCAGACATTTTGACAATGGTTATAAAACAAATTTGTTAATTTTATCATCCTAAGGCTTAAACTTAAAAATTACACTCAACGATCAAAAAACATTTTTAAAATTAGTCAAATTTGGAGGATCTTTAAGAGGTAGTAAACTGTAAAATCTGGAATGTTACGTTTCATCAATAATATATAATATAACAACAAAACTAAAAATCATAACTTAAACCCAGTATTGTAGTAGATTAGTAACACATAGATACATTTTGTCTAAAATAATGTGATTAATACACATTTTAAATCAAATATGTAATTAGGTACCTACTCCTACAGATTTCAAAAACAGATCAATTAATTAGAAATTTTTACTATGATGGCAGAATAGGAAATAATAATCGTCTATTTAGTAAATCAATATCAGGTCCATAAATGTATTAATAAATATGAACAAGGGGACGCAGAGGGCCCATCCGACCCTGAACACAGGACTATTTTTAAATTACTTTTAAAATATATTGAAATATTTATAAATAACTAGATTTACATTCTTCTTGAAATTTCATAAAAATTTCCTACACAAAACCCCTTAAAAATCAGGTGTGTAACATCCTCTTAAGTTAATTGTTTTTTATTATCTTAACAGTCTTTAAAACAAATAATTAACTATTAACTATAAACTTTTTTTATTTTTTCTATCAACTTAACTGAGCTAAAAAAAAACATTAACTTACCCAGCATTGGTATAGAACTATAGAATATAATTGATACTTTATAAACATATTTAGTTGATAGAATATTTAGTAGGATCATAAAAATACATGTTATACTGTTTTATCTTACAATATTTAATATTAAGATTTAATAATAAATTAAAGAACATTTTTATTTATATTATAACTAAAACTATTTTTAAGGTTCAAATAAATAGTTTGTACAAACAAAATATAAAAATAATTATTATAAATACAATTTACAAAATGTTCTTACATTTAACAGACGGATTGAAACTTTTTTATTGAGACTATTTAAAATTTAAAAACATAAAATTCTTAAGATATAAAAGAAAAACAGTCATAAAAAGTAGGAAAGAAACTTATTATTCTGTTATTAAATAAACAAGAATATAATACTTTACAGTCAAATAAATTACATATTAATATACTCATATGTATAAACATATAAAAGATAAGTTAAAATATTTAAACAGTACTATTTTTACTTCATGTACACGATGAATACATATTTAAGTTGAAGTACCAGGTATACCAGAACACTCGGTTTGTAGTATTTCACATTTAGTAAAATGTTTGATAACCTTTTCAACAGATTTCATGGCTCTGGTTCCAGGCTAAATTATAACATATCACATTAATAAGCTATAAAATGAATAAAGTAAATACATTATTTATTTATGTATTCATAAGATGTAGAATATGCCTATGGAGAGGTTTCTTTTTAGAATACTTCCATGGTTCCCTCATGCTTGTTTATTAAATGATTAATTGAGATTGTGTCAGATCGACAGCATGCGTACAATTTATCAAAAGAATATGAGGAATCAGAAACAAAATGTAAGCGAGTTGTCCCGTCTTGAATTTACGTAGGGAGAACAAGTAAGAGGGAATTCCTTATGGCTTATTTGAGTGTGGAGATAACCTAAGAGATGAGAAGGCTGGTACCAATCGGAGAGCAGGTCCAGTAGCCATTTCATCAGTCATATGTTTGGAACTATTCGATAGCCATGATATAACAAAGATGTAACATAGAATTCACCAAAGTATTTTGACTTAGATTTACAAACAAGTAGGCAGGATAAGTACAAAGTAAAATTAGGTATGTGGAATATAGGAACATCGACAGGCAGGAACCAGTAGTAGAAGTTTTGAGGAGTAGGAATGTGAATATTTTTATTTTTTGTGTACAAGAAACAAAGTGAAAAGGGAAAAAAGCAAGATAAATTGGTGAGGGGTATAAAATCATATATCCAGGAAAGACGATAAGAAATGGTATATGAAGAAATGAAAGGAAGAGTGGTAGAAATGATCAGATAATTATGGTGAAAGTAGTGTTAGATAAAGTATTGAATACAATTAATGCATATGCTCCACAAGTGGGATGTGAGGAAAAGCAAAAAAGGAATGTTTCTAACTGGAGATGGACGAGGCGATGCAAGGAATTCCAGGAAGTGAAGATATTAATAAGTGGGATGATATGAATGGACATGTGGGAAAAGATGGATTAGATTATAAGAGTGCATGGATATGGAGAAAGAGTACTTGATTTTGAGTCATCATATGGATTAGAGATTGTGAATACTTTTTTTAGGAAGAGAGAAGAGTAATATATAATGTATAAGAGTGGGAGGAACAAGTCACAAATTAATAATTTTATTAGAAGAAGAGAGAGAGTTTAAGACAATGTAAAGACTGCAAGGTAATCCCTGGTGAGTGTAACAATACAACATAGGTAATGATTATGGAGATTTGGTGAAGGAAAAAAAGAGAATGCACAAAAATAAAAATATAGATAAAGAACCGTGGATTAGGTGGTAAAAATTAACTGGTGAAAATGAAAAAATATTTACAAAGAAGTTGAATAAAACTAGAGTGTGGAATGTGGAGGGGAATATTAATAAAATGTGGGAAAATGTAACACAGAGTGTTAAGAAAGTAGTTAAGGAAGTCGTCGGTGAGAGTAGGGGTAGTATCAGAGGATAAGCAAACATTATGGTAGGCTTAGGAAATAAAATAGATAACACCAGAGAAAAAAACGTATTTAAAAAAATGACAGAAACCAGAGAGGGGGATGATTGGGTAGAGTATAAAAGTTTATGTAAAACAGCAAAAAATGCAGTGAATAAAGCTAAATTAGAGAAATACAATGAGTTATAATATGAGAGATTAGGAACAAAAGAAAGGGAAAAATAAGTGTACAAGCTAAGGGAAGAGAAAAACAATCAAGGGATTTTAAAAATGTATGGTGTATAAAAGACAATAAATGGTGTTAACAAAATACAGAGGTAATAAATAAATAAACAAATGGAAAGAATATTTTAAAGAATGAGCAATTTCCAAGTTTAGTGGTATTTAGGTATAGTGGATTTAATAAGAGAAGATGTGTGGAGTGTGGTTAGAAAAATGAAAACTAAGAAAGCAGTGCGACAGGATGGTGTACCAGTAGAAGTTTAGAAAGTAGAGTTTAGGTATAATACTAGTTGAAGAGAAAATTCCTGAGACATAGAAAAAGAGTTGTGTGGTACCAATATTTAAGGATAAATGAGAGATGTACAGGAATGTGAATGGGAACTATAGAGGAATAAAACTAATTTACACTACTTACTTCACAGTATGAAGATTTGGAAAAAGGTAATAGATAAGAGAGTAAGAAATGAGATATTTTTTAGGAGAAAACAGTTTGGGTTTATACCACGAACTAAGATAGTATGGACTAGAAACGACAAGGATGGTGGGTGGTAGTGGTGCGATCACATTTTGTTATGGTGAATTAGTAAATGGGAGAATCTAAGCGATTATCTATCATGCGATCCTAGTGAACACAGGACATACCACACATACGTAGGATAAATATGTTGTTCAAACTATAAACTAGGTGGAGTTTTAATCTCATAGATTCCCCCAACTTGATATTTACTGTAATAAATTGTCTATATGTTTTAAACCGTTGTTTCCAGTCCATTCTATCTTAGTTCATGGTTTATACATAAGAGGTCAATAATGTGGCCAAAATTTTGCATAAGATAGTAAAAAAATACAGAGAAAAGAAGAGAAAGTTACGTATGGTAATTATTGATCTAGAGAAGGCGTATGATAGAGTGCCTACTCTAGTTCTTGAAATGGAGATTAATGAAGAAAGGGTTACCAAAAATGTATGTGAATGAAATTAAGAACATGTACGTACGAAGGGGGAAGAGCAAGAATAATGAATTTATATGGAAAAACTAACAATTTTAGTATAAATAAGAGTAGGTAAGAGTAGTAGTGCACCATGGTTACTTATTGTCCTTGGTAATGGATGAAATAACAAGGACATCCAGGGTGATGTACCATGGTACATGCTGTTTGCAAATTATATAGTGTTGGTTGGAGATTCTTGAGGAAGTAATGATAGATTAGAAGAGTGGAAAGTAGCTCTTTAGGATTAAGGATTAGTAATAGTAAAACAGAATATAAAGAGTATGATTTTGAAGAAAGGAACATAGGGCGAATAGGAATAGGCAAGTTATGAAATGATGTGGAGATATAGTGGATGAAATTAAGGGCTTAAAAACGTTATAACAAAAAAATTAAGAACGTTTTGAAGCCTTGATGTTGGGAGGTTCAAGTAGTTGTTATGTTCTATAAAAGAATGGTGGTTTTGAGGAAGATATGAAACATAGGATTAAGTGAAGGTGGATGAAGTAGAGAGAAGCGTTAGGAGATAATTATTTTATAATTTGTTTGTTATATGACAGGAGAATCCCAATAAGGTTGAAAGATACATTTTATAAGACAGCCAGACAGTATTGAGACCTGCAATGGTGTACGGATTGAAGTGTTGGACAGTGAATAGCTTCCTATCCACTATAGAATGAGTATGATAGATAGTATGAATGGCCAGAGAGATATGAAAAAGTTCAGATGGAAAAGTGGAGTGACAAGAAAGAACAAAACAAGAAATTAATATATAAAGGGTAGTATAGGAGTGGCTCTAATAATAGATAAAATGAGTTAGAATAAATTGAGATTGCTAGGGCATTTTTAAGGAGAGAAGAAACAGAGACATTATCATTAGAGGAAATGAATCTATGCTGTAGCGTAATCTTTATTCCAAATTATAAAGAGAAATGTATCTATTACAATTTTTAAGATTTAAAAATACTAAATAGTTATCTCTCTTTATAAAATTAAAATTAAAGCCTTACCTATAGTTGTATCAATACGATGAGTGATGTGTTAAAGAATAAGATACAAATATTTTTCATAAAAGACACGTTAGAGTTGTATATCACATAGGAAGTAAGGACTATAAATAGTTTGAAATCTGGAAAATATCATATTCTAACATTTATTGAGGCTGAAACTCGATCATTAAATGTTTAAGTTCTTCTTGTTACAAGAGATAATCTTCTAGACACTTTAGACTAGATACACAAATGGGATATAGTTAACAAATAGGTTGAACAATAAAGGACATAAATAACCAATTTATGGTATTCTGAAAAATAATTTGGTAAGATCAAAGAAACTTCAAAAATTACAATAAGAAAGAAGGCCAACAATGGATTACCGATTCCTAGTCATGATATACTATTATACTATATCAAAAGCTTTAACTCTAAAATAATTATATTAACTTGTTGGCCTATATCAAAACTACCAAAGACATTCTTTTTATATACTTAAAGGCATTCACAAACCAAACATTTTGATATAATGAACTATAAAAAAAATGTATTGTGAAAACAGAATGCAAAAAAAATTAATTATTCATATAGTTACTGCGATTTTTGTACTTCACTATGATTTTGCATCGGGCCATTATGCGCAACAGGGAAATACATGTAAATGTTCCATATTTCAACACTTAATTTTATTATATAATAATAAACATATTGTATGAATTTTTTTTGTGAGAAATTCTTATATTATATATATTCTATTAAGAATAAGAACAGGACAGGCCGCCGACTAGTTTTCATTGACGGTGGTCAGTTTATGTCAATACTATAATCATACATAGATCTCGTCAAAGGTACACCACGATGGCATGTGAGACCAAACGCAAAGCAAAGCTATGCCCTTGTGCACAAGTTGGCTACCCGGTCCTGTTCTTATTCTATATAGAGTATATAATTAATACAATATATGCCTATGATTAATGGTCTAAAAAAAATTACAAATTTTTAGACTGTAATTTTACTAGTTAAGAATATTGATATCAGTGGTACCGAACACTCATTTAATTTGATATGCTAAATTATAGATAGGTAGTAGTAAGTAGATATATTATTATTTTATATAACTCTAATTTATCTTATAACATTTCATTGCAAGCTAAATTTGGATAACATTCATAGTATTTATAGTTTGTAAATAATAATAATTGACACCACTAAAACGAATTATAAATAATAATTAACAGCACAACAATACCAGTTATATCATTCTAAGTTCTAATATACTACAAGTATGATTTTATGAAGTTTACAACTGTTAACATTGTAAATTTATTAGTCTACAAATATAAATTGAAAAATAAAACCCAATAACTACTAACACAATGTAATGTTAAAACCAAAAATAATAAACTGTCATTTGTAATTTATTGCCTTACATTATTCGATTATATACTTATAAAATAAGAACCCACTAAGCTTATATCATTTATCACTAAAGCATATGACTAGTCACTAAAGTAAATCTATTTATCTATCCATTTGACACTACACATTGCTGTATTTTGTTTGTCACATATTCAGTTATTACAAGTTTACTTAAAACGTATATAATTATTTTATTTCATTTTTTATTTACAGATTCTTTGGAAGTTGACATGTAAGTTTTCCTAGTTAGAATAAAAAATTAATTTCGTGACAAATTTTTATTTTATAATTAGACTATTAAAATCTATACTATTGAATTTTATACCCTTATACTGCATAATAAATTGAAGACTCAATTCCACAAAAATTTTTTACTTTATTTTGGTAAATACGTATTTCAGTATATATATTTATATATTCAGTATATATGGTAACTTTGTTACTGAAATATGTATTGACCAAAATAAAGTAAATATTTTTGTCAAATTGAGTCTTCAATTTATTATTAGAAAAATCCACAAGTACTCAAATTATTAACTTAAACTGCAGTATATTTTATTTCATTAAGCTTATATTTTTAGTCTGAGCAGATCTTGTCATTAAAACTAAATTAATTAATTTTTAAACTTGATATTTAAAAAATAGTAAAAAAATATTTGCTGCCTTTAATTGCCTATTTATATACTATTTCTTTTTTAAAAATGTAGAGTATGTTTTGTAGGTATATCTGAATTATGGCAACTCGTTACGATCTTTTTGAATTCATGCAAAGAATTGAAATTAAAGGTGGCAGTAGTTCAAAAATGCAATATATGCAAAATGACTTCAATGGGATTTTTTAAAAACAAAAATATTCTGACAAAATCTTGGACACTATTAAACAATCCATATATCGTGTTAGCAGTGAACAGTTTAAGCGATGGAAAAAAAGTAATAAGACTAAAGTAACATTTTAATGTATATTAAATATTAAAATCCATTTTTAAATCCAATTAACACAAAAAATTAAAAATTCAATTGCTTTATTAAGTATATAGTTTTGGCCATAAAAGCAAATTACCTGGTCAACTGTGCACCGATGTCAATATTCTAAATTAGATTTTTATCAGATTTATAATCTAAAAATATATTTAAAAATGTATAATTTCTTTTATACCATTAATCACATATACATATGATAATAATTTCTTAAAAACAAATCATATATTATATTTGACGCAATGATATCATAGTAACAATCAAAAATCGTCCTAACTCCACGAATAATTAATATTTTTGCTTTATAATTTCAAATAAATTTATCATAATCAATAATATAAATTTTTTGAGTTGTGAATGTCTTCAATACATTATTAATTATGAAATAAAACTTACAGCAGCAGTAAGTTTCATGAAATTATAATATTTGTCCAAAACTGCCAACATTGCTGTAAACTGACCATCTGGTAACTGCTTAATGACAAATTCTAAATACTCCTATAAATTAATTTTAATACAATTATTATTAATTACAATGATCAAACAATTCAATAATATTTTTATATAATAATTACCTTGTCATCCATTGTAATGTAACCAAGTAAAATGGCAGTATATGCTGTTATCACTGTGTGTTGCATGTTTTGCCCTGCCTTTTCAACAACTAAAAATTATAAAATATATTATTAAAATTACAAATCTCAATGGTTTGTTTTTAACTATTATGATTCGAAATTTCCAACATATCTGTATTACATGAAATTTTAGACATTTCTAATAACCATCAAGTATCAATAGACATTTCATAAATAATACTAACGTAATGCAATAGTTTCTTCAATATATTGTGTATGTGCTTTTAATGGTGCGTCTTTAGCTGGTTTTTCTGTCTGTTTATTTTCACCATCTAATATTTCATCAGTCTTTTTTTCCTCAGTCTTCGCTAATTCTTTTTGTTGAAAGAACATCTTCACCAGTGCTTCGAGTGCAAAAGATTTATTTGCTACAAATGCAATTTAAACATAAGACACATTTTATTATATGAATTCCAAAAATTCAACATACCCTCATGAATACTATCACTATTAGTAGGGGCCTTAGCTTCGGCTATCAGTTTTCTGTTTTCAACATTTGTTTCCACTAGGTTAATCAGCAACGTTAAAGTCTATTGAAAAAAAAAAAATTATAATAATTAATTACATTTAATAATACAAATATAAAATTAAAAATGTTACTTTATACTCACTAAAAACATAATATCAAACTTTTCATCAAGAGGAACATATTCTGGAACTATGAGAAGAATATGTAAACTTGTATCAATCACACCATCTTTCTGACCGATTTCAGAACCATGAGCTAATATAAATAGTTTACATGATATTAGATATGAATAAGCATAACAAATTTAAATCTTGCCAACACATATTTTTAACTTTAAAACTTACTTAGTTGATTTGAATCGTTTGAAAAATTTATGAGCACTTTTAAATTAGCTGTAAGACACTCTCGCAATACTGCACCTATTGAATCCTTATCATTTTCGTCATAACTTGGATATAATGGAATCTCATAATCACACACTTTAAACATTCTAACTAATGTATCAATTAAAATGCCATTTTCAAAATGTAATAAATACACATTATTTTCTTCATTTTGAATTGTTACCTAAATAATAAAATACATTAAAAACTAGTCTTAGCCATGGCCCTAGGGGGGAGGAGTATGGCATAGAACAATGCATTCCCCTGAACAAGGCCATTTCTACCCAATATTTATTATATATATATAGAACTTATTTCTTACATTTTCAAGTATCCTCAAACAACGATCAAATTTCTTAATACGTTCAAGTAAAGTAGAAGACCATACATTAGTCATTGAGTCAACATGTTTACAACATTGCACAACTGTACGTATAATATGATCAAGACCACCGAGTTGTCTCATTTCTTCTTTGAACCACTCACCAGCTCGAGCACTTGTAAGACTCAATAATGTCTCCATAGCTAACTGTCCTACTGTGATGTTATCTGTGTTTAAATATTTAGCTGCTCCTTGAGATTTAATCTCTGAACATAACTGAATGACTCGTTCTCTTGTTTTTTGTAATTGATGATCAGTAAGGCCACAGTCATCAAGAGCTTGATCATGGCTAGTATCACTTTCCAATAAGTTCAACATAAGTTCAAGACAATCACGGTCTAAATCCATATTCAGACGATCTTGACTCAAAACAAACATAACTGTAGCTGTACACATCCCTAAACTCTAAACAATAGTAAACACAATTAATTGAAACTATGATACTAAATGAAATATCAATAATAACTATAATTACCTGATCTTTAGTAGCATCTTGTAATGCACGAAATATTTTAGCGACTGTTCCGTGGGCTTTGACGTGCATACGAAAAGCTGGAGTCATACATTTAGTTGCCAATGTTATTGCAGAAAGACATCTAAAATAAAAAAATAAATAATATAAACATTAATTCTTAAAAAAAATTAGTATTAACCAACCTAGTTCCAATTGGGTTGTTTGGTTGTAGAGCATCTAAAATATATTCAACATCATCATTAAACTCTTGAAATTCTCCAGATTCTTGTATCTGGTGAGCTTTTTTAACATTTCGCACCACTGTATAAAACTATATAAAAAAAACATAGGTACACAAATATAAATATTTATTATTATATACATATTATTATAATATAACATATGATATGTTTAAAAAATTTTTTTCATAATTTTTACCTACATTTATATTATCACACTATCAAAGGTGCTCATATGTAAAACTCTAAATGGAGTATGGGCAAACATTAAAGTAAAAATTAATTTAATATATATTAAATATATAAAGTGACATAAAATGCATATATTAATAATGTATAACTACCTAATTATTTATATATAAATTAATTATAATACAGAAAAGAAAAGTAATAATATAACGATTAATGTATATTCATTCTACTAATCAGTACAATAACAATTTCCCTTTAAAAAAACTTTGAAAGTCCATATTAGTTAAGAGAAAAAAATTTAATTTATTTTTAAAGGGTTCAAGCTAAATTCCTTTTTATCCTTCTAAGATGCTATGTGGTAAACCGCAAAAAAAAAAAAAAACACTGGGAAAAAATATTCCCTGAGTAGGAAAATAAATCCCCAGAAAAATAATCTCCCATATGTATATATGTAATATATTATAATAATATAAAAGCTGCAATATTTTTATTTATATTTATTTCATTTTATTACAAAATATTATATTAATATGCATTCATATTAGCTATAATTTTTTATTATCTTAGGTAATTGTAAATTGTTACATACAGTATTAAGCTATACTTAATCTATAGTATGACAATTTATTTTACTTATAGCTACATATGGAGGGTCTTTTTTAATTTCAACAATTGTAATTTATTTACAAATAGTCAATTAATAATAAGTTAGTTAGTACAAATAATGAAAATTTCATACAAGTCAAACAATAATTAAGTAATTAATAGGTACCCATATTATATCATTTTTACCAATTTAAATTTTTTTAGAATAAAGTTTTTTATTTACAAATACACAATATTCAATGTTGAATATAACTATATATAAAAGTATTATAAGTATTATACATTATATAATTATAACTAGGAAAAGTGTAAAACTTATGCCAAAAAATAAAAAAGGTCATCAACTTTCTGTACCCCAGCTAGTATTTTATTAGAGAGGCCCCACCGAGATCTCTTTTTGGGATAGCCCTGAATACGCCAGCATTTATGTGTTTATATACTTTTAAAAATTTTAAGCCAGCCAAAATATTTATGCCTGGGGATCAAACCCCATCTATCCCCCCCTCCCCCATAGTTCTGAAGCTGACTGTATGTAACAAAGGTTAAAAAAAATTATAGCTAATATGACTGCATATTCATATAATATTCTGTAATAAAATAAAATAAATATAAATAAAAACATTACAGATTTTATATTATTATATTATATTAGGTATATAAATAAAGGATTTTTTTCCTCAATTTGTTCATGCATATTATTTTAATTTATGACTACAAAAATAATACAAATCCATTTTATAACATTTTGAAAAAATAAAAATATATCCATGATGCATTTTTTATATTACATCATTCCCCTTAAGAGAACGCCACACCGACATTTTTTTTACATTTTTCATTTTTATCAACTTACAAAAATATTAGAAATACAAAGTAAAAAACAAATTCTAGCTAACAGCATTATCTAGTGGACTAATGTTTGATATATGCATTTTTACGTTTTATGTGCTGCTAAAATATAAATTTTTTATTTTTTTTAACAGCTCATAAAACGTGTGAAAATGAATATCACAAATTAGTTACATTAGTCGCTAGATAATTTTGTTCTTTATAATTTATTTTTTATCTCATTTTTATACAATATTCTGAAGTTGATAAATATAAAAAATTCATAAACATGGTTTTTAACAAATATCATGATTTCACAACAATTAAAAACGGTATTGACACAAGACTATTTTTAACCAACTTGAAAAATATATTTAAATATTTTAAAATCAATGGATTTTCTTCAAATTTCATAAAAAATTCTCATACAAAACTGCTTAAAAATCGGGTGTGTAGCGTCATCTTAATTATTAGTATGTTTCAAGAAATCAAAATATAAATATATAATATATGTATCAAATATATTAAGAGTATTTAAAAAATATTTACTAATTTCGGCCTTGAGTCAGGTCACAGACTTTTTCATTTTATACATATATATTTTATACATCTTTCTCGTTTTATTTTTTATATATTATGTATACCTATAAAATTATTTAAATAAAATAACTAAAAATAGATACCTATATAAAATATTATAAATAATAATATCTATTAAGACTTAAGGTCTAAGAATGAGTTCTCAAAATTTTTGACTTTGTAAAAACTATAAAGGAAATAAATAATTTTAAAAATTTAACGTAGCAAATGATTGGCACCCATTGGTTTTTAATATTTAAACTTAAATCTTAAATAAATTAAATTGGAAATGTAATATAATTATTTATATAGGTATAATATTATATTGTTATGTAAAGCAGTAATGTAATTATTTTCATTGCCAAAATTGTATTATATTCAAATAGTCCAAATAAATTTACAATTTTATTAGCTTTAATTTGGAAATTAATTAATTATTATTAATATTATTATTACTCTTTTAATTTAATACAATCGACCATTATTCCTGTAATAATCAGTTGAACAAGTTGGGTACCTCTAATAGATTGTAGATTAACAAATCAAAAATAAATACTTCAAAATCAATATTTTTGTAATATAATTACACTTATATACTTTATATTCTAAATACTTCTTATAGACATGAAAGTTTTGTAGGTACAGTTTGTCAAAATATATTTAAATCAGAGGAGATACAAAATAATTAAATAGGGTAAAAAATGTCTGATGATATATTTGAATATTTAGTTTTTTTTAAATATTATGTATGTCACCCGCTAAGAAATTATTTTTATGAAGTGAAAATGCACTTCCATTAAATGTATCCATACACTTTATGACAATTGATAATTTATTTATAAAGTAGACAACTTCTAATGAAGTGGGTGGGGTTATTAGCACTTGCAAGAGGTAGCTGCCTGCTAGTTTGATAAATAACATTTTAATAGAAAAAATAAACTTTCTTTTAATAGTTCTATATTTAAGAGAAACGAAAGTTTTTTAACTTTAGATTGTATTTTTATAGGTACTCTTAGGAGGAATTATTCCCATACTGCAAAATTATATTCACTATATGGATATAATAATCTTAAGTAACTACAGTGAAGTATGAACAATTTCATTAAGTGGATGCAATATATTATATAAGTAATAAGAATGGTAATAAGAAAAACACATTTCGTAGTAAGATCGAACAGCTATATTAAAATATTAAAATTGTAATTCAATAATGCTTAATACCATTTATATCATAGCTACCATAGCTATTGAGTTATGAACGCCACTGGAAAATCTACCTACACTTAAGAGATCATAAAATTTTAAATAATAAATTGTCTTAAGTAAATACCAATATGCATTTATTATATATCAAAATATAGTTGGATCAAAATCTAATAGCAAAGAAAGATAATCTATTCATTTAGATCTTGAAATGTTCAATCATATATACAAATTATATAGTTATCTTGTATAATATATCATTGTATGTGGTGTTTTTTTAAATATTACGGAACAATAAATGAGTATTTTGTAAAATGAAAAACTCCACATTGTTTTTACATGATAAGGACTATTTGTATAAGTAAATTTCATATTTTTAAAATACTCCATTCCTGCCACTACTAACAATGAGCCTCCAAATTCTATTAAATCAACAAGGTAAATACATAAAAGTAGGCAATAAAATTTCATTGATCAAAATCGATAATTTTGCCACACAAAGATTTTATTTTGTAGTTTTAAAAATGGAAGTAAATAAATAAAGGAAACGTGTCTATTAATTTCATTTATTTTTTCAAAATATTTATTTTGCATTTCTACTGTCCAACATTCTGTTCAAGCCGAACCCTGGTGCACTTCCATTCTGACCCTAAAATTCTCAGTTTCTCCACCTAGACTTCTCACTTTTATTATCACTTCTTCATACATGTGTTCAATTATGTTCACATACACCTTTGATAACCCTTTCTTCATTAATGCCCATTTCATAATCTCTCTAGGAACTCTATTATACGCCTTCTCAAGATAAATAAATTTTATACTCTTCTTTTCTTTGTACTTCTCTACTAACTGTCTAATAAAAAATATTAGCTCCATTGCTGATATTCCAGGCATAAACTTAAAACTGATTTTTCTTAACAAATGTCTCACTTCTTACTTTGTTATCTATTACCTTTTCCCAAATCTTCATACTGTGGCTCATAAGTTTTATCCCTCAATAATTTCCACATTCCTATACATCTCCTTTACCATTAAATATTGGTATCACATAACTATTCCTCCACACTTCTGGAATTTTCCATCAACTAGTACCTTATTATTATTATTAAAGAACTTTGTCAGCCATCCTATACCTAAACTTCCTAATACTATATAAGATAAATGGTATATATTTAAAATATTATCTATAAGTAATATATAATAAGGTATTTTAATAAAATAACTAGTAACCATATAATATACCTTATATATTATATTATAGGTATAATATATATCATAAAATAAATACTTAACTAAACATATTAAAACTATAAGCAGATGAAGTTTAGATAGATTCTAATCAAAATCCTATTTCAAATTTACTATAAATATACAATTTAAAGTTAAAGTACACCATACCTATTGAAATTTAAATAATTTTTAATTAGTATTCAATAAATGAGTGGCCCTATTTCCAAAACTGATTATGTACCAAGAAAAAAAAATTGATATAATTTTATTGTTTTGCGACGATATATTTCCTTAATTTTGTCTTGAAATAAATTTCCAAAACTCATTATTTGTATGCTAAAAGCTATATAAAATGTAGCTTTATTTCCAAAACTTATTATCTTCTATCGATTTTAGTGGATATTTATTCGCTAAACTGATTATCTACAACGTACACGTCTAATTCCAAAAGTTATTATCTACAGTGATAAACATATAATTATCAAATTATCTAAATGGAAATTATATTAAATAATTTTAATATAATATTGTGTATGAAAAACTAGTAATGAAATTATTTTTTTATTCGATTGTCAAAACAATTTCGTTCTAACCAAAATTTCGGATCAAATTGCATATTATAGTTGTCAATTTTATTTGTACAGCTTAATATTTGGAAACATTACGTAAATTTGGAAAAATATTAAAAATTGGCGAATAAGACCTAAACGTTTTTGACTGGAAAACTTCAGTAAATGATATCGTTAAATCACCAGGTGCTTGGCATTTTAAATTTGCTGAGACGGAAAGATTCATATTATACAAAAAACCAACTTTTAACAAGTTTTAGTACGTGGAGAAGCTTTATACATATTGGACTGAGGAGTACTTAGAAGTATTGTAAAACCAACTAAAAATCTAAACCAGATAAAAACAAATAAAATAAAATTTAGGAGCACTACCTAATTTAAATAAAAAAAAATGACGTTAAAATCTTTTAACAAAACATTATGGCACAGAATGAAGAAACCTTTGATTTTACCAAAACTCATTAGATGATGCTGGTGGTGAAACTCTGGTACTACAAGATGAAGAAAATAACATTCCTATGACTGACTTGGATCTATCTGATATTATCTGAGTATAATAACTTTAAGCATTTATGACAAATTTGTAATGGTTTCTTATTTTTTATTTTTTAAAGTTTTAACAGTTTTTTTTTAATTTCATTTTATAACTTTTGTTTTCAGATATAATATTACAATTATTTTTGTTTTAAATATATAGTTCAATAAATTACTAAAAAATACTTTTTATTTGTTGATATTGCATTTATATATTATTAATTATTCATGTAGATTGTAGATGGTTTTCTAAACATGAAAACTGATTTAAGTTTTTTTTTTATGAGGCAAGTAAGGTTAGTATAACTACATTACAAAATGTGAATTTGAAAAAAGAAAAATGGAAATACAACATTAAATGTTGTTATAAAAAAATTTGTAAAGATATTTTTCAGAATAATCAACTTAATTCCAAAACTTATTATTTGCACTTCAGAGTTCCAAAACTACTTATCTGAAATCATTTTTCTTAAATATTTTCATAGGGTTTAAAGTTTTTAATGTAAATCTTGGTTTAAAAAATAGCTTTAGTTTGGAGAAATTTATAAAAAAAATCAACATCTACATTGGATTAATGCAATTTAAACAGATTTTTTGTCTTTTATCGACAATTTTGAAGTGTACATAATCAGTTTTGGAAATACGCTACTTAAATAATTTATTTTATTTAAATGTTTAAATAATTAAAGGTTATTATGATAAATTTATTATATATTCAATAAATATTTAAATAAAAATAATTTAAATAACTATTATTATAAATATTGATCAAAAAAGTTTTAAATTAAATTATTTATTTATAGGTACATACATTAATCTATATTTTTCTAAATTAAAAATATTTATAAAAATGTTAACTTACTCCTTTTTCTTTTCTGTTACATTTGACACTTGTAACTGAATCAAAATCATCATCAAATACATCAGTTGTTTTTGTAATTCTTTGTAAAGGTTTTTGTTCAAAACTACTAGTCGGACTTGAATCTGGAATTGATTCTTCTTTTTTTTCTTCATCTACTTTTTTATCTTTATCAACCCATGAATGCTTATAAAGAAACATGCCTTTCTTATTTCTTTCATTATTCCTAGTTTTAAAAATACTTTTCTTTGTAGTAGGAACAAATGTTTCTGGTTGTTCAACTTCCATTCTTTCAATTACATCATCATCATCAAGCTTTATTGGTTCAGTTTCTATGAAAACACCTCTATGTTTAGAAGATGGACTTTCTGGTTGGACTTTAGTCTCTTCTTTTTTCTCCTCTATTTTCTCTAAGAGAGGTTCTTCATCAGATTTGAAGTGCTCTTCAAGCTGTTGAAGTAAATCATCAGTGTCATCGGGTTTTTCTTCTTGATCAACTGAAACGTCCATTTTAGGGCTAGATAATGAATCATCACTACCTTCTAGTACAGCTAACAACTGATTGCGATCATTTTCCAATTGATCTATTTTAGATTTATCAACATCCATACTAATTGTTTCTTTCTTATTACTTACATTTTTTAATACATCATTGTTTGAGTTAATAATTGTATTATTAGATATATTAATTTTTAAAGCGGGAACTGTAAATTTAGCTCGATCTTGGCGTCTTTTTTTTGGAATATCAATTATTGGAGGAGATTCTTCTATTTCTTCAGGTTCTGGCTCAATATATGTAGTTTGTGGGTTTCGTCTTCGCAGACTTCTTGTAGTTATAGTAGGAGTAACTTGGTCATTACTTTCTGGTACCTCAATTGCTTGTAGTGGTTTTTGGATCGAATTAGGTTCATTCACTAATTGTGATTTGCCCTTAAATATACGAAGTACAATTGGTGGCTTACTTGGATCTTTAGTAGGTGTTAGTGACGAAAATGATAAATCATTTGTGTCTGGAATTCTATCTTCTTTCTCAGGAGAAGATTCTGGAGTTTTTTGAATAATTGTTCTAGATTTTTTAGTAGTTTCTGATCCACCGTACTTACGATCAGATCTGTTAGGATCGGCATTGCGACTTTTAAAAAACTTCTTGGGTCTTACTACATTTACAGTGGGTTCTGGAACAATAACTTTAGGTGCAGGACTAGTTTCTTGAATCTGCCTTTTCTTTCCAACACTAAATCGAGACCCTGATGTTTCTTCTGTTTTTCCTAAACAAAATTTTGTTTAATTTTACATTAACAAAAATAATAACAACTAGTGTTTTTTTTTTTAAATTACCTGTATTTGAATTACCTGTGACAAAATTAGTACTTCTAATTGAAGTAAATGAAGTAACGCCCCATTTCCCTACAGTACCTGCAGATTTTGCAGCTGTAGGCCTATTAGTATTTTCACAAAGCAATTTATCAAAATTAATGGCCGTTTGTACTACACTGTTTGGATTATTGGAGTACTTTGCACGACCATATGACTTCATGTAAGATCGAGGGCCTTTTGCAGTACTCTAAAACAAAAACATATTAATAGTAAATAGGTACTTAGGTAAATGAGTTACAATATAATATAAGATGAATAATTAAGGACACTATACATGCACTTTTAAACAAGTTTTCACTTTCTAAGTACAACTTCTCTCCTAGTTATCGTAGATTAAAAATTTAAACAGAATATAATAGATGAGAATATTTATTATGGATATAATTTTCATACATTTTTTTTTTTAATTTCAAAATTTGACAGTTTTATTACAAATTTTAGATACTTGAATATACTAAATATTCTTCTTCTCCTTCGCCTTCTCTCCCAACTATTTGGGGTCGGCCATATATATACTAAATATTATATTATAATATTCTTATTGAACAAAAACTCTATACTTGGGTCTTAGTTTAAGTTAACACTTTAAATTCAGTGTAATTACCTATCTCTTTTATAATTTTTTTCCAAACGGTGATCAAAAAGCAAATACTTCTGGCAAAAAGCCACAAGTAGTTTTTGAACACAAACGTCTTGATTAAACAACAATAAAAAGTGGTGCAGATATGGACTATTTTTAGATTACTTTTAAAATTTGTTAATAGTTAAATTTTTATTATTCAAAAAACTTCTTAAAAATGTCACACTAAACCTCTTAAAAATGAATGATACCTATATTGTCCTCTTAATTTTAATATCAATGATCAAACCTGATCTCGATAATCTACAAGTTGATTTAGTATAAGATGTATAGAAAAATCTGCAATATTTTTTAATGTATTTTATATACCTACCATTTAGGTATTAGACAGATAATAAAAATGAATTTTTATTGGAGTAAATTTGTTCAGAATTCAGATTAAATTAATAATAGGTAGTTAAGTCACTTAGTCAGGAGCACGAAAAATGAGCACTGGCCTCCACAACCTGTAATCCGTATCCGTTCTGATAGCTGAGGATTCACAAAATATTTCACTTCTGGACTAAAACGGTTACATACTGCATTAAGCATAAATGCGGGCTTATTAGGTATTTGAATATTTAGTAAGTAATCACTATTGAAAAAGTGCAGTTTGCTGCAGCACAGTCAGCACTCATTTTTTGTGCCCGCAACTGTAATAGCTAAATTATATAGGTAAATCTATTTTATTAGATACCTACCTATAATATAAAATAACATAAGTTAATTAGGTAATTTAAATTCTTTAAGATTTAAAAGCAACCAATATTTTAAAATCCAACACACCTTTAAAAAAATAAAAATGTGAATAGTGAAAAAATTATGATGGTTAAATATTTATTACCTACCATTAACAATTGTATTATAAAATAAGTATAGGTACCTAAAACCAAAATAATATTTACACAGCTTACAATAATTTATTCTACAAAAAATGTTTAAATAAATATCTAATAAGTCATAATAATTATTAAAATACAATTATACCTAGGTACTCAGTACCCAATATTAAAAACCCTTTTAAAAACCTATAAGTACAGAATATTTTTGTTGTCTATCTTTTTTTACTTATAAAATTATAAATTATAAATTTTTATCCTTAGTAACATAACAAAGTAAGGACTTGCCTCGGGACTTGCGTAGGTCCAGAAATTTAGACCTCTTCTTTGAATATTATAATATTATTATTCAATGAATAAAATAAAGATGTTTTCATTATTTTTATAATTCCAATTTCCAATGGATTTTTATTGAGATTATAGTTACTATAATAGTGGTTGGTTTTCACAATAGCTATTAGAGTGAAGCTACGTGTATGTGTCTAAGTACATTTATAAAAAAATTTTAATTTAACCATACCAATAAGCATATTTTATAACATTCTCAATACTTTGTTCAAATGTCAAGTTTCTATTAATATCATTGAATAAAAATGCATATTTCTTCAGATTTTCACCGCCTGGCGCCTATGGCAACTTTTCAATTGAATATGGAATGATTAATGTTGTTAAATGAATCAAGTAGATAACTGAATACAACAACTACCTTAGCTTAATTAAATTTTACTATTTACAAATAATTAAGAGCTGGGATAGTGGCCACAGATGAGGACTCTACCCTAACCTATCATAACAAGGTATATAGGTTATACATACATCATACAATTTAAGTGTCGATTAATACATAATTATAAAATATGCCAAACAACTACTTACTTAGTTACTTCAAAAAAAATCGAAGAAAAGGTATAAAATACAGAATTGTACTTATAATATCTACCTACTTGCCTACAAGTATATTAAAATGTATAAAGTGGCCAAGTGGGTACCTATCTACATATAGGTAGGTAGTTTAAAATTAAACATCTACAATTCTAAAATAAACATTAGTAACTGCCTATATTATAATAAAATTTGAAAATTAGGTACATAAAACTTTAAAAATTAAGTTAACATGGGTACTTAATAAATGTGATATAATAATAATAATTTTTTGTAGGTAGATATGTCTAATTTACATATTTTCTGCTGATCAGTCATAGAACAAGTAATACCAAACCTTAGATTAAAATTTGGCACGTATGAATAAACATAACCATAGAACCATTCCAAAATGTTTCAAAATGCCACATCCAAAATTAAGTAACTTAACCACACTATATAATTTCTTAGGTACATATATATATATATTGGTATCTACACCATAAATCTGCTAATTGGTTAAAAAATCATTGAATATTTACAAATGTAAGACATAATACAATACTGTGCATCCAGGATTCAATGTAGGTACTTATATCTACAGAGTGGGTACATTAATATTGTTGTAATTATAGTTTTCAATTAGCAGATTCTCAAGGGTTTAAGTTGCTACATTTCAATTTTGGGATTATTTAAATTTCTAGAGAAATTTTATAAATGTTTATATAGGTACATGTGCAAAGCTTAAACCCGGTAGATCTGGTGTCCATTATTTTGTGACTGTGAGTAATTTAATTAAATACTTAGCTACCTACCTAGGTGTTATAAATAATTAGTAGGTATAGATAAAAGTAATAAGCAACAGAATAATACGAAATTAGAATCCAGTTAAGAATAAGAGCTATAACAGCTTAACTTTGTACACTAGTGCAATGATACAATATATCATATAAAATATAAGCATTAGTAAGTAAATTTAAAAAGTACCGTTTCTATCGGTCCCATTGATCAGATATCTTTAATAATGGTATTTATTTTTTTTTTTAAAGTCCAATAGCACCTATCACTACGAAGACTGATTTCATATACATTTGTTTCATAATGGAAATATTCTGTAAAAAAAACAAAACTAGGTAGGTACTTGTCAACCTGACAGCAACAGGGACATGTTACATGAACGTTGTTGAACACAGATGATGTATTTAAAGAAAAGTACCTAGGTAATTTCCATTATTATGCAATCAAATAAATTATCTTTATACCTGCATGTTTAGTTAATAGGCGGAATCAACAGCTACTAGATGCATTGGAAAATCGACTCCAACAGTTTTTTTTTTTTTTTTTACTGCACGGAGGCTGATGTCTAAACTGAAATCTACGTAGAACACATATTTTCGGACACTGGATTTTATAAATTTATTCGTACTACGGCAAACGGATGAACAAGACTTGCAAATCGAAAATCACTTTCGAAACTTTAAAATGCTTCAGGTGTACGGAAAGGGTGAATGGCTACATTTAATAATAAAAAAAAAACTGTATATTGTAAACAAAACACACTCACACGCGCGTACACACTATACAAATTAAATACGATTACGAGCTTACGATACACACACAAACACAGGCGACGGTCGGTATAAAAAAAAATATATTACAAAATGAAGCGACACGCATGCGCGATGGCAACGAGTCGATAATGGTATCGATTAATCGAACGTTCCATGGACGTATGCGATCTTTCCATGATATAATATGCATTTCTGGGTGGTGTAACGTCTTTGTTATATCATGTAAAAATTAAAGGTAGGTACCCCGACGTGTAAATTGTACGTCGTAGAGTATTTTTACAACACATTTTTTTATTTTTAAAAAATTATATATTTATAAATTAGTAATTACCCAATAGTTGCCTCGAGTAGGCGTGGCTGCAAAATAATTCCCGGGGACCAGCGATTGACGAGCTCCCACCATTTTTTACATAATAATAATATACTTTCCATAAATAATACCAAGCACAGAACAATAATATTATGTACCTGCCATTGAATATAATACATTATCGTAATAATATTAAAACTATACCCACCTAAAATGTAAATAAGCAAAAACGTGTAAGTAGTGGGTACCGTGATATTACTATTGTACCTTATTAAAATCAATATAATTTACATTTTACAATAATTCCATAATAAATGTTATATTCGATGGTAATACCATTATTTATAAATACTAGTACCTATATTTATAAATCAATGGTAATACGTTTATAGAACTATATAATATATGGTAACCAGATTACCAGAAGTACTTTTTTTTGTAGGACAGTAAAATAGGTAGGTACTCTTTTTTGTTGCATTGTCCTAGTGTCTTTATAACAATAATTCACTTTAAGTTATAAGTGCAACTATGGGGGGGGGCTTTGGAACTTTTAGCCTCCCTCCCAAATTATCCATAGCCCCCCAAATATAATTGATATTGACCTTCTTTTGTTTTTTTTTTTTTTTTTACGTTTTTTAGACAATATTATGGGTAAAGCCCCCCAAGATTTTAGAGCTAGTCTCGCTACTGAATTAAGTATATGCAATTGTACCTACTCTTTTTTTTAAATGTTCACTATGGTTACATACATACATATATTGTGGTGTTCGACTCAGTGGCATACTTAGGCCAGGGGCCACGGCTCCTGTTCCTCAGCTAATTTTTAATCAAGGGGACCACGATTTTTTTTATAATGAATCACAAACCAACCTGTGTATTTTTAAATTCCAATCAAATAAAATGTTCAAAAGTAAATTTTAACAATAATATCTATCAACATTTTCATATAAATCTGTTTGAAAATGATATCTAAATAGATAAAAAAATATATGGTTATTCGTCAATTTTCTGCCATTTATTTTAGAAAGACGGGATCTCACTTCCGAAATCGGGACAAAAAGCGTCCCGTTTAAAGTTGGTTGTGACAACATAACGCAATCCTCAAAAACGAAATGTATGGTCATATAATACAACAAAAAGGTTTTTTGATAAACTTAGTGAAGATAAACGGTCAAGTTGAAGATTTAAAGTAGATATTTAATACCTAATAACTCTGGATCGTAATATTAATTAAATGAAGCGAAGATTTAAAGTTTTCGTTATGTTGTTCACTTTTTAAATATTTACAATCAATTTCATTTCATCAACCTCATTCACACCACCATTTTTTTAGTCAAAATTACTCATTCTAATTCCAACAGTCTGGCACGAAGTGTACTCCGATAACAATTATTTTGAAAACTTAAATAGATTTTTCATTGCTTACTCGAGGAAATAATCTAGCCACATTTTTAATTTTCATAGTTTATAAGTAGGCACTACAATTAAAACCATTTGAAGTTTTTAATATTGTCAACATTTTGTACATAAATATCTAATTAAATAAAAACGATTTTTAAATAGTGCTTCTACCTATATCATTCCCTCATAACTGTTATGGAAAATTCGAATATTTTTTCAAAATTAAAATTGATGTACTTATTGGGACGTTCTATTAGAATCATTCATTTGAGTGAAAAATATATATTTTTTCGTGGTTATAAAATAGATAGCTGACATGTGCATTCTGACATTCTGTGCTTTTGATACGGATTACTACTAACCAGTGGCGGATCTAGGAGTCGAATTTGGGGGAAGAAATTAGTTTCAAAAATAAGCAGAAAAAAAAGGTCAAATCTTTTTTTATAAAATGTATATTTTATAAAAACCTCTCATTGGGAGGAATTTCCCTTATCCCCTCCTGTAGATCTGTTCCTGATAACACTAATGATCACATACGCCTCACACAATCACAAAATCATACAAGTATAATAAATTGCCTAAATGTGATGAAGAACTTTATAATGCGGTCGGATATTTAAAAATAAATACAAATAAAAGATATTTCTTTAGATTTCGTTCATCAGTTACCTACTTTCTCTCCGATTTTTTTCGAAGTATAAAATAATGAACAAAATCAAAAAACAAGACAACTTGCTTACTATAATTATCCTTCACAGTTTTTACTTTATATTAAACGCTACCAATTGCATTGTTGCATCGGCAGAACGATCTTTTCCAAATTAAAACAGTTCAAAGTTTAAACAGTTAGTTCTTAGAAGAAGTACAATGGCAGAAGAAAGATTAAGTAATATTAATTTATTATATTGAAAACATCAGAGCCTAAAATTTGAATATTGAAAAAATAATTTTAAATTTTCTCAAAAAAAAAAGTTTACAAAGTTAATTTTAATATATAAATTAATTTTATCATATTTGTATGTAGTGCAGGTTACAGTTTAAAATATTTGAAACCCTGGTGTACATTTATAATAAGTTTATTTTATATTACTAAATTCATTAGTTATATTGTCTAAAGTTTAAATTGTTTAAAATGTATACACTTTGATAAAAAAAATTAAAGAGATTATGACTTCAAAATAGTTTTTGAAATTCAGAGGGGCCTCTTTAAAATATTGGCCCATGGGCCACTGAATTTCACGCTACGTTTATGATATGACCCAAAACATATTAGTATAAAATATAATTTGTGTTATAATGTGTATTTTACCTATGTCCATATGGGCAAACGAAACTGATGTTTTTATATATATATATTAAATATATATTATATTTTCTTCTATGCAAATTCAAAAATATTTTTAAATGAATTACTTATATTTTAAAAATGATGGGGGAGCGTTTGCCCCCATCACCCACCTCAAATATGCACTTGAAATACATACCTATGGACCATAGGAAAAATATTAATGGCAGTAAGTAATACAAGTAACTTATTTTGAATTTTTAGAAAATATTGTCATTTTAAGAATATTTTTTTTTTTTTTGGTATCTTTAGCAATGTACTAATTTTTTATATCAGAAAGCTCTTTATCCAAACTTGAATTCTTCTATCCAAAAAAGTGTAGGTAGTTATAGGTAGGTACATTCCATATTTCTATAACAAAAATAAATATTTTTTTTTATACATTTCTGAAAAGTGGTAAAAAAGTTTTGGCATTTTTATCACATCAATATTATATTGCTGTATGCCTGTATATAGTTAAGAAGACCAACACCAACAATATTAAGTGGTATAAACATATTTACTCAAAACATAAAACGAATACTTAAAGTGATTTTAGAGTTAAAATACCTATTATTAAGTCTATTGAGGACATAATTTTAGAATGAACCATATTTTGGTTTTTCAATTGACTAGGTAATTAAAAACCAGTTATTAAAGTTTAATAAATTAACATTTAAATCTTACATTATTGCATATTAAATCTATAATACATTTTTATTAAATTAAAAACCAAAATGAGGTTCACTCCAAAATGTCCTTTATTGATTTAATAATAGGCGTTTTTACTCTAAAATCAATTTAAAACCCCGTTTTAACAGATTGGTGTAAATGTATTTTTTTAAAACAAAAATTTTAATAAAATATGATTACAAATGTATTTTGATAAAATGATTCTGAGTGAATCTCGGTATAAAATACATATATTTAAAAATTTATATTTGTTATAAAGACCACAAAATTGAAATAATATTTTAAAAAAATATAGTAAACCAATATAAAAGCTAAGTATCTAGATACTTTATAAAAATATGAAGTATTTAGACCAATATTTTCACCAAATTTTGAATATAGCCCACAATAACGAAATAAGTTTACATTAATTTTACACATATTTTTGGTGAAAATTTCAAGTCCCTAGGACCATTATTTCAGGAATAACAAATATTGTATTTGCAAAATCATGTTTATACCGTCTTTATGTACTTTTTCGGCTGTTTTTCCTTACGCGTTAAAAAAATGATTGAAAAACTCGTAAAATGACTTTTCTATAGTACCTATCTACCAACTTGATACAATTTGCAACCTAAAAATGGATAAGTACTCCTACTAGAATTGTTGGTATAAAAAAAGGGAAAATCCTTAGAATAAATTATAAAGTATACCTGTATAGTATATTGGTACGTTGTACATATATGTATATCTAGTTATGATGTTTGAATACAAATAAAATGAGGATTCAGTGGGTTTGGCAATACAGGGTTTAAACTTGTTGGCTGAAATGTATTATAATATATTATAAATGTATTCTGAAATCTTTAATATACAAATATTTTTGGAAGGTGGGTCATATGTAGAGGTGGGTATATTAGCAGCTGCAGCTCCAGGAAGTTTTTGAGAGGAGAACCATGACTACAAAAAAGCTTTTTACGATTTTTCTACATATTAATAATGATAATAATAAGCCCCCCCCTCCTGGGACTTCTACTAGTATATGGATATAATTTTGGTTTAGATACTCCAGTAGTAGAAAAAATAAATTATACAGTATGTATATACCAGACACCTTCATAGCTACACATTTGCAATAATTTATGAATTTAGTTGTACAATTGTAATTAAAAGGCCAAGCATGTTTCCATACTTCATCAGGAGTTATGACATTTAAAATTATCATAGAATAATAATTTCAAATTTGTTAGAAAGAGAAGAACTTTTTTTTGTGTTTTGAATTTTTAAGTTTACTTTTATAACATATTAACAGTTTACTTTCAAATGAAAACAGAATATATTATTTATTTATTTTTTAACATAAATTATATGGGATGTAAAATATAAATAAACTTCTTCTCTTATTAGTTTTTTTTCTAAGTTGATTTAAGTATAATATAGGAATCTACATAGTGTTATTTTATATAATATATATTATTAATAGTATAATACACATTTAATTATTTATAATTTTATGTTTGTATGTTATATACTATTTAGAAGTATAGTACCTAATTGAATCGTTTATGGAAAAATTTATACAACCAAAATTATCAATTTTGAACCACATTTATTTTTTGTTAATTTTTACATATTATTAAAATAAAATATACCTACATATACTCTATTCAATATGAAATCAGTAGTCGGTCAGCTTTGGTCAATGATGTCAATTGGTTCCCCCACCAAGTCGACCACGGTACTGACCGAAATACGATATATCGCTCAGCGTGCCTGTCCCCGAATAGGCATAATGCATTTTAAATTATGTATTTACTTTAGTTGTCAATACTATAATGATACGAAACACCCATAAAAGGCGACGCGCGAGATAAGTACAGAATGAAGCCATGCCCCTGCACACAAGTGGGTCGCTAACTACTGATCTCGTTTTGAATAGACTAGAGTATAGTATATAACATAGCATAGTCATTTAATATAAATATATATTATTTTACTGTTGAATTTAGGTATAGTACGAATTTTGGAATTTATGATACATTGATAAGTAATTAATTGCTGCTATTACTAAAATGTACTACAATAATATAAAAAAATATCATCATGATATAACTCAAATTGAGTTATAATTATATGACTGAAATTATTTTATACTACTTAACTACAAACAATTAAAGAATTAAATACCACTAATGCATTATGTAATTCTATGTCACTAAAGTGTAATAAGGTTTATATGCCTGTAGTAACTTGAAACCTGAAGATCCTTCTGGTTCATTTTTAAGAATATCTAATGCTTTAGACAATACTACTTTAGCTTCATCACGCATTCCATTACTTTCAGCTTTACTTTCTGTTGACATTCTTGTAGCTAATTCCAACAAGGTTAAATGAAGTTCATATAATATCACCGAAGTATAAATGTTCAACCGTATGTATAATGGATCTATGATGTTCAGCACGAAAAACATGTCTCTACATAATTCTATAAAAATACATTAACAATAGATAGTATAATCATAAAATATTGTTTATCTTAACACATACTTAATTTTCTGTTTAATAAATCTTCAGTAAGCATTGAATGTTTGTAACCTATTGAGTGGCCATATAGTTGTATCAATGTATGTTTCACATTAAAACATAAGTAATGATTTGAATGAAGACAAGTTTTTAATTTTGAGAGGGCATTTTCTAGTGAGTTTATACTTGGATTCTAAAATCAATAAAAATAGTAATAATAATAATATGGTGCTTGTAAGCAATTAAGTATATGCACGTACTTGAAGAACTTTATCAACAATGCAATTTAAATCTGTTAACATTGCATCGACTTTGTTTGATGAAACAATTGTTGGACACCTATCACATTCCCATTCACTAGAATCATCTAAAGGGTGTATTAGGGTTAGATTTCCTTTGCAAAAATCTTTTGCCTATAAAATAATAAGTATACATAATTACTAATTTAAACTTTTTATTACCTTAACATATGTAACAGTTATTAGTTATTAAACTATAATAAGTATAATGTATATTTTTAATTTAAAACTTACATTGCATACTACTGTGCTAAAATTAGTACCAAGTTCTGTAGCATCAGAACATCTTTTACAGTCACATTTAAAGTATTTTGTTGACATGAGGTGAGCTCTTCTTTGTTGAGTACCCCATAATGCATTTGTATACATGATACTTAAATGTTCGCCTCTATTTTATTCAATATTAATAAATATTTTACTATTTTAGTTTTATTTTCTTATTAAAATGAAATACAAGTACTTACTTAACTATTTTTCTAGCAGCGTAAACACAAATATGTCCAAATTTATTGAATGCCAGGTTGACATTTGATAAACAATCATGTTCTAAAATGCTAACAATAGGGTATATTGCTGTTAGATCCATTCCAGCCACTTGAACATCTAAAGAATTTACATCTAAAATTCCACATACTTTGTGTATAATGTCTGCTGAAGTATCAAATTCTACTTCACTCAAATAATTTCTTTTTAAATAATTACTAATTGAATTTATCTCCCTAAAATAATATCAATAATAATATGTTTTAATAAAAATTGAACTATTATTATTTAGGTAGTTCATTTTATATGTAACAAACTCATATGTATCAGTGTCTGGGCCTCTGTGTTCCATGTGGGACTGTAATTCCATTAGACGATTCCATTTGTTTTTATCTGTGCATTGCAATAAAAGGCATTTTAAAGGAGTTAAACAATTATACTTATAATCATTAGTTTTTGCAATTTTATCAGCACCAGAAGCCAGTACTTTGCATTCTTCATCGTGAATATTAAGATTTACTGGTGTTACACATCCAGGACTACAAATGGGCCACAAACATTGTTCACATAAATATTCAACTGTAGACTGTGGTTGTTTCAAATATTGTAAACATCTAATGCATATAGGTTCTGTAGTTAAAAATTTAGGACCCAAAACTAATGGTTCTTCGCGTAATATAACATCAGAAAGTTTAATAGTGCGTTTAGCAACCAGATGACGGCCTATTTTATAATGTTTTTGTAACTAAAACATAATAAATGATAAATATATTTTTATTTCATTTTTTTTTTACATAATTAAAAATATTAAATTACCTCATAAGGTACACATTCATTTTTATGTTTTTTCCAGTGAGCTTTTTGATGTTCCTTAGAACAATACACAACTAAAGAACATGCTGCACATTTATTACTTGCAGCAATACCACAAATTGCACAATAACAATTAAGAAATACATTTCCAGAATTCATTTCATCACAGTTTGCCATGTTTTATGTTAACTAACTAAAATGGGTAACCTATACATTTTCAATCTTTATCATGATAGAATGAATGTGTATTAAAGAGTATTGTCTATTTTTAATCTGTTTTATAAATATCATGATCAAATGGTTCCCAAACTAGATTAAGAAAACTTTAGATAGCAAAAATCCATTTAATATCAAGTTACTTACAATTATTAACATATTATTGTATTATTATTTATTATAACATATTAAAATAATACAATATAGGAAATATTTACACTAATTTAATCAGCATGTTCATGTTGTGCTTCAGATTCTCGCCAAATATTCTTAATATCTTCCACAAATCTTCTCCAGAAATTCATAGTTCTAACATAAACTAATGTCCAGAATATAATTACAAGCCATGCTAACCAAAGAGAATAGTCATAATCACGATTCCCAAATCCAGGAACTGGCTTCACAAAATCTGTTACAGTGATTTCCACTTTTTCATTAGGAGTAAGATCTATATAAAAAAAACAGTATTCAAATAGTTTATAAATAATTAATAATAAATTAAAATATTTGAAAAAATTTCCTTTAAAGAACTTTTTTTGTTACAGAAATATTTATTTGTCAAATTTAATCCCACACAAATTTTTTTTTTTTTAGTTTTATAAAATTATGGTAAACCTGTCTATTCTTTGTGTACTTAAAACAATAAATAAATAAGTAATAAAAGTAAATTATGTAAGTAGGTAGGTATGTATATTGTGGGATATAATTATACACCACACAAACAAATAACTAATCAAATACCACACATATTACCAACAAGATAAATTTTTTTAAAAAAAACTGATCAGTAGGGATGAAAGCACTTTGCTCATTGGGTAGTATATTGGTGATGTTCAGTTACATAGCCAGGGAGGTTTTGAGTATTTAACTTCCCCCATTGTTTTTTTTTTTTTTTTTTCATAAGTTTTAACCTAATAAATGTATTATAATTTATACTTTTTTATTTTATATTTATATTTTTTTTTTAGTATATACATCACTGAACTTGAATCCTTTAATGGTCCAATAAGAGTATCAAAATATTAAATAACAAACCTAACAAAAAATGTAAAACTTAAATTTTTTAATTTTAGTACCTAATTTATACTTAAAACCTTCTCCCCATTGCATAATCCTGCTACGCCACTAGTGATAGATATATTGAATTTGAAAGCTATAATAAATCATTTTTTTAATAAAACAATTCTGAGCAAAGCTTCGGTGTATATAACATGAGTATTACTATTGGCATTTATATGGCTAATAAAAAATTGACATCAATATACATAGTACCATAGTAAATATTAGATGTAAATTTCAAGTTTTTATCATTTTAATTTTCTAATTTATAATTAATTTTTGGTAGTTGTAAATATTATATATCATCTATATAGTCGGTACTCATGACTAGTTTAATTGTTATTTTCTAATTTAAAACAACTTTTCATGATATTTTTCTGATAAAAGGTATTTTTTTTTTACACTTTTGAAAACTACCAAGAAAATCAAAAAATTACCTATATAAAGTACTAACTAGAACAGATTTCCTATCGAAAACTTTTATACTGGAAAACTCTTACTTTACTCCTTCTGCCAGAAAAAGTGTATACATACATGAGAAAAATAAAAATAAAATAGCTACGTATAGTTTAAAATATAAAAATAGCATTTAAACATAAAAATTGGGAGTCAAGTCATCTAGATATAGAATATAACATAAGTTTTCTAAAATGAAATGTCTATTTAAATTACCATTATTTGAACACATTTAAAAAGTAAAATAAAAAGTTTATTCAAAAACAAAGCACAGATCAAAATTTGGTATTTGTTTTTAAAAAATTAGGTATGTTAGTATACCTAAACTTATAGATTATAACCTACATATACAGGAAGGTCGTTCTGGAAAAATGAACAGTCTCAACAGATACATCTCACTCATTAATTTCTGGGTGATTGTGGTGGAAATCGATTTTCGTCTCACAAATTCACTAATCTCATTTATATACATTTCATTCAGTTCATTAGATCTCACATATCTCACAAATATTTCGATTATCAGTCTTGGCTATCAATTATTATCACTGGTATGTATATATTCTGTGATTTATTTTATTTTACTAACTCTTCTCTCAAATGAGAGACTTGATTTTCTTTTTGGATTGGTCATAAATGGTCGAACTTTATTTATTATATACCTTACACAGACTTTAGATAATCTAAACAGCTTCTTAAATTCGTAGTCACTAATTAAAAACAGATTTTCAGAAGCTCGGAAACAATTTAGAATGTAGATATTTAGATATTCCATAGTACTGTATTGTACCATATTGTATTGATATAATAGCATGCTGATTTTTAGGTAGGTATCTATAACTTACCTTAACTGTTGGTAGACTCTTTTGTGTTTAGGAACATTAAATATCAATGCCATTTAAAAAATATTAGTAATTACCTATATTATAACTTTATGTAATAGCATTGGTAGGTATTAGATTTAAAAATATAATTATAAATATGTTCCGAGGTACTGTCTATTCAATAACATAAAATTTTTTAAAAATATAAAAATATATGTATATCTCGGGACCTATTTTATTGTGAGATTTTGTAGTCATTTTTGTAGTTATTTTAGTGAAATCTCATTAATTTCATTGATCTCATTAATATAATTTCATTCATTCATCTCACTTTTCCAAAACACTCAGATTTCTCGAGGAATTAACGTCAACCAATTCACAACTTTCACACTCCGAATCATCAAAGTATATATTTTTTACTTCATTCCACACAATGTCATCATTCTCACATTTCCAGAACAACCACCCAGTATGTAAATTAATTGGAAAGTCAGTAACTCTAGTTCTTGATATAGTGCGAATATTTTACTGTTTTATATAAAGAATATATTTGACAAATGGTCTGTTTTTGCATGATTAAAAAAATATGTTTCAAAAAATTTTTAAAATGGTCATTTTATAGTTATTTATTGATAATATTGAAAAAAATCAATGAATAAAAACAATTCATAATTTTAAAAATACAGCAAAATATTGCAAAATTGTATGTTTTTTAATTTTTTTAATACAATTTTGTAATATTTTGTAATTACCTAAGTGTATTTTTAAAATTAGGAATTGCTTTCGTTCATTCAAAATTCAACAAAATTTATTCTCTAATCAATAAATTGCTTTATAAAATGACTTTTTAAATTCTTCAAAAAATCTTAAAAAAAGATTTTTGAAATATTTAGTTTTGTAAATCATGCAAAAATAGAGGCCATTGATCATATATTTTATTTTTACAAAATTCAGTAAAATATTTGCACTTAATCAAGAATTAAGGGACACCACCAATGAAAAATCGATCTAAAAGTGTGACAAAACTGTGGGACTTTAAAAAGTCGTATTTAAATTCTGAAAACTGTTTTGAATTCATCAGTTTGTTTTCTAGGGAATTTTATTTTTTTAGCTGTGTTATTTATCATCAAAAATTTTAATTTTGAAACATTAATCTGTAATAATAAAAAAAAATTCTTCGATCAATCCATAGAAGATAGGCTGACGCATTCAAATCTATTTACAGATAATAAATCCGACTTTTCAAAGTTCTACAATTTATCACACTTATTGGTCTTTTAGGTGGAAATTTCATTATTACACAACAATAAAGTGATATGGTACAGGGCTATTTTTAAATTAATTTTAAAATGTACTTAAATATTTCTAAATTGTTAGATTTTTATTTTTCATATTTCTTAAAAATTGTCTATATAGAAACCCTTAAAAATGGCAGGTGTTGCAACCCCTTAAAGCTACAGAATTTCCAATTAATTTAAATACTGTACCTATAGCATACAATTTATGAAAATAAAAATATTTAATAGGCAATTTATTATGCATACCTGTATGTCTGATGACAAACTTAGTAAATTCATAAAGGGTATAATCTGAACCATTATACTTGGCTATAGGTTTACCATTATGGAATAGAACTAATGATGGTACTCCAGTTATACCATACATTGTGTTAAACCTAATGAAAATATACATTTATAGAATTAATATTTTTAATTTATTCGATACTTATCCACTTTATTTTTTATTAAACTACCTTTGTTCAGATATAGCATTAAAAGCAACCATTTTAATTTGAGGAAATATTCTTGGAAGTATATTAAAGTGAGGTGCAGCTAACGTGCTGAATTGACATGATCTTGCGTAAAATAATACTAATGAACAAATACCAGACATGCGACGATTAATAATTTCAGGATCAGATTTTAAAACATAACCAAGTCGTGTTGAATTAACAATCTAAAGAAAAACAAACAAATTAAAATTGTACCAATTAAATATTAAAATATTGATACATTAAATTAGGTACATTAATATAAAATAATAAGTAATGAAATAGGTTCATATAACATAGGATATGATCAAATAAAATATCAATCTTAATTTATAAATAGTTTATACCTATTTCCAAATAATATTATTAAAAATATTCAAATTGTAAAATATTACCTCAACAGAAATGTCTGTCTGATTTAATGGTATAAAATTAGTACAATTTACAATTCTAGAATTGTTAACTGCTGTAACATTAGCTAAAGGTTCATTAATAGACGGTTGACTGGTATTTGTATTGTCGGTAACAAGTTCTGCATACAGAACTGACGATAAAAACGTGCTGAATTTAAATTCTTTACCACCATTACTGGCAGTACTCGTAGTTAAATAAGCTTGCATGGTCGGCAAGTAGTTATGTTCTTTTTCCAATTTTTTCTGCATAATTTAAAAAATTTAATCGTAAATTAAATTCAACATTTTACAAAACAACAAATAGTATACCTGAAAGTTTTTTATAGCATTACTAATTGCTAGGATATCAGTAAAGTCGGTAGCAACTTGCGGTACAGCTGTAAAATTTTTAGGAGAATCTGGCGGTTCCAATGGGCCAAATTTACTATCATCGATGTGTTCATTTTCTTCAAATTGGCCTGCAAGACATTTTAAGCATTATATTGAACATTATCTATACAAGTAGTTTCATAAAAAAAATTAATGCCTTACACCGTGCCAGTGTGCAAATGATAAACAACAACAATATAATATGTAGAAAATGCATAGTCTTAGGTGTATAATCTTATACCTATTCAAACAAGAATGAACTAATACTATTATTATTATAACTAATATTATTCAATTTATATAAAAACTTAATTTTTTTTTTTGGAATTACATTACATTACCGAAAAATAAATTCGTTATAAAATCGAAACAAGTTTAAATGAAGAATTTAATTTTCAAACTACATATCCTTTAATAATATTTAAAAAATCATTTAAATATTGAAATTTAATTCATAATATCTTTATGACATTTATAATTAATATTATGTTGACTGATAACACTTATCACGATAAAGAAAAACAATGTATAAAATAATATGGCCACGGGCACAAATTAATATGAATCGTGCCACGGGTTACGCTAGAAACGCATTCATAATAATATATTTATAATAATAATATTTAAGGTTATCTATGATAATATTATATTAGGAAGGTATAATTTATTCACGAATATATCTTAATTCGTGAATTTATTATATATAATCAATGGTACTATAGGTAGAGAGTCTTGATATATAAGAGAATGGCCGGCCAACTGATGTGATAGCAGCCATTAATCGTCCAAACAATTCCCGCGTTTTTTTAAAATGTAAACAATAAACTTTTCAAACCCTGGCATTCTATCTATAACCCTAACCATATTTATATTCATAACTTTAGAATTTAATTGTATTGTGTATAAATAATTTTAATACATAACTATTTTAAGATTTATCTTAAAAATTCATTAAGTGACAAAACACCAAGTAAATCATTATTTTAATTTTATCAAAGTTCAAAGATTAAAATAATATTTATATACATGTATAACGAAGACGTAAAGGATTTTGGGTGTTATTTTATATTTCTTATGTGTGTAGTGGATTAACTTTGTTTCATAGAATATATAAGATGAATAAAAAATTGTATTTTGCAGAAAAGTACATATCGTCATTATCATAAATTAAGGACATAAAACAATGGTATTATATGTTAATAAAAATATTATGATAAATGATAACCATTATTAAAATTAGAGGTGGGTCGAACTGTTCGAAGTTCGAAAAATCTTCTGAAGTTCGGTTCGGGTTTGAAAGTCGAACTTTAGTAGAAAAATATCGTACTGAATCGAACTCGAACTTTTTTCTGAAATTGCCATAACTTCTTTATTGATTATACATTTTTTTTTGCTCATTAAACGAAAAGTTTGTTTCGACATCTAAATTTTAGGTTTGACTCACCTCTATTTAAAATATAATTGATAACTTGCGACTATTTATACTATAATATATTTTTTTATTGGACACACTTTTAGTGTGAACCCATTCTGACTTCTGTTGGAACACCGATAAGCACAACATGATGGCATTCTAATAAATCAAATTATACCTACTATAATTTACACATAAGAACAACATAGGTAGATGGCATAATAATTGGGCTGATAGGTACATACTTATTATTATATTATTGAATATAATATTTTTCAATATTTTTTAATATTATTTTATAATTATTAAATATTATATAATATTGAATATAAAATGATTATATAAAATGAATTGTTTAGTTGAAAAACACTTTTCTATCAACGAAATGACAAATTTATAAGTATTGGTATATGTGGAAAACATTATTTTGGACGATAAATGGCGCCCATATAATCAATGATAACAGCCAGCCAATAGAAAACGTGCACCGAGTTGGCCACTCTCTTATATATCAAGGCTCTCTATAGAGTACTATATAGTACTAGGTATATAGAATAAGGATACAGAGTAGGTACCTACTTGCGTAAAATATGAATCATAGAAGTTTTCTATGATCTTATTTCTTGTAAATTATTAGAGATATATTGGTAAAAAATTTTCTGAGTACCTATACGCCATTCTAATAAATATTTAGGCCCCAAAAAAATTTTGGCTTTCAACTTTAAAACTTTTTGGCTATATTTTTACATTCTATGGGTAGAACGAAGAAGCTATTAAATTTACAATTGTGACATTTTTCACTTTTTGGATTGAAGGAATCGAGTAAACATTTTTTTCATTTATATCAATTAATGTCATTCGGCTTTTTTAAAAACAGTACCTATTATATACGAAATATAACATAATTAATAAATATAAAGCAGCATTACAAATTATATGATAATATTATTTACAAGAAAGATTACTGTGCCATTGGTAGACATGATTGGTTGTTATTGGCAATGGACATCATTCTTATTTTGGAGTATTTTTTTTGCGAAATTGATCCGACTCATATAGGTAAATAAAAAAAAAATGATGTTACCGGGAACACGAATGCAAAATCGCTCTAACAAACGGGGTACATCAATGTATCCTTCAATCAATGTTTTTTGGGACAAAGAGGTTATTTGATGGAATTTTCATTATAGTTGGTACTTTAAATAGGTAGATAATTTGTCAATTTTTCTAGTAGTTTTATACTAAAAAAGTACCCTTTGTGTAAAGGGTACTTCCCGAAAATAATAATACCCCACCACTGGCACTTTAAAAACCCTTATTAATTATTATAATTTCGTAAATTGACTAAATAAATTTGGTGATACTGTGACATCTTAATAAAAATGTGATATAGGTTTTTATATACGTAATAAAACTAATATAAATTGGTCCTCCGCTTGTATGCATCATTATCTAACGGTGAATTTTATTGGTGCGATAATATTGTGTTACCCGTTAACTGAAAAATCGAATTGGCTGTTGTCTGCTTTAGTTTTTGCAAGCCCTCAATTGTGCCATTGTTGTAATTTACTCTTATTATTATAAATAAATGATAATTTCTACCAGGAGTAATAATATGCTAACGAGTTGGCTGCCAAAAGAACCTTCAGTTAGGAAAAACCTATTAAATTTATTAGTCCAGGAAAAAGTTATTTAGTGTATCAAAAAAAGAGTCATTCCAGTAGAAAAAATAGCACAACATTTTGCTAAAATGAAAAAAAGAAAAATAGATTTAATAATGAAAATACTAAAATTATATTGCTTGTTGAAATGCATTTATTTATTGACAAGAGTTTATTATGTGTACATTTTATATTTGTATTATTATTTTAGGTGCTATTAGTTTATATATATATATATATACATTTTTGGGTCAAGAATATTTCTAAAAAATCATCACCCCCACCCCCTTATACTATGATCAAGATACGTGCTTGAGTAAGAGCTATATATACATGGATGAAGTATCAAAATTTTACTTATTGGCCATTTTTCAGTAGGTAATTTTAAGTGTAATTTTTATGAATGTATAATATGTAGAACGTAGGTATATACTCAAGCTAGGGTATACATTATATGGACATAAGTCCAGAGTCATAATAATATAATTTATTGTTGTATAGGTATAATGATTTTTTTTTTGTATATTAAGTAATTATTTAATTACATATTATAATAAACTATATGATATATGAATAATATGATAATAATATACATAATATAAATATTATTGAAAAAGTATAAAAAAATGTTTTACGTAAATCGTAACATATTGAACCTTTCAAAAGTAAAAACAGAAAAGAGAGCCGTATACACACCGTATCACGTCATTTTTTTTTTTTTTTTTTTTGTAGATTTACGCAATATATAAAAACAACAAAGGGAGTATACGCCTTAATACACCACTGTCAATTATGATGTATTTAACTGAAAATAGTCGGAACTCAAGTACCTCAATCTTACAACCCTATAGCTAAAGTCTATAATAACCTACCTATAACATTTAAAAAAACTTCTAAACACTGTGTCTATTTTAATATTTCCTAGTGGCATATTTTGGGCAATTTTCCGGGGGGTGTCTAAGATATTAAGGACCTTACCGACCCAATTAGAGGACGAGACAACTCTACATTATTTCGCTTCTAGCGTTCATAGTCAACTTTCATAAATACGCCAATTGAATATTACCTTATTTTAAATAACTCGGCTAATAGAATAACTCTACAATAAATTTAAAAATATTCCTGTGTTAGTACCTTTTTATTATTGTTGTGTGATCAGATTTAGTTCTATTTTATGTACGATAAAAATTTGGTGATTTCATTTTGATTGTAGCCCCGGTGTTTTATGTATGTATGTATGTAGGTACCTACCTACTACCTACTTAAAATTTGTTTTTAGTCTCTTATTTTCCATGTACAGCGTCCTCTTATATAATTGTGTCGTACCTACCACTTTCTTTTCTAAGTAAATTAAATCTCAGAAGATGCTCTTTTCATAGATTATAAATAGTTCTAGCGTAAAATTGCATCATTATCAAATTAAAGATCAAGACTTTATCTAAATTTTGACTAAGGTGATTTTTGAACAAATAGTTTTAGCACAAAGTTATAAGCCTTTTATTATTTATTATTTTGGTTAATGGTAAAATGAAATGTCCTATAATTGTGTTTCTAATTATATAAAAAGTAACTTGAAAAGTTTAAACAAATTCATGATTTTTAATTTTATATAGATGCATTTTTTCACTAAAACTGCTCAGTTTCTTAGAATGCATTTTCTGAAACATATTTTCATTAAAAAAATAGCTAAAAGCTGTGTTTTAATACTTGTGAAGGATATAAAAATATATTAAAACAAATACTTTTGCAGTTCGATTTAAATATTTTTAATAAGAGTAAGTAATAATAAATATAGCAAATTAAAATTTTAAAACTTTAAAATTATACCACTGCCCAATACAATTTTAAATTTCAAATGTTGAAATCTAAAATTTTAGTAGGTAGGTAGTATACTTTTTAGCGAACCATTCGGGTCAGTTATGTAGTCGTAAATTTTTTATCGGGTATACTCTGAAGCTTGAGGGATTTATCCCCTTCCCAGTGGCGCAACTTTCTTATTATTTTTTTTTGGGGGGGGGGGGGGAGATGTGGTCCTCTAATTTATTTCAAGCCCATTATTATTTTAGAATTACCCAAACGTTAAGGCTAATTGTGATATTGCCAGGAACAGGGCTTGAAAACGTTATATTTATAACGTTATAATAATAAAAACTAATAACTAATAACGGAAAACGTTATAACGCAAAATTTGAATAACATTTTAAAACGAAAACGTTTTCAAGCGTTGACCAAAATGACAAAAAGTTTTGATAATAGATAAGGGATAAAAAGAATAGGAATATAGTTTTTTTTATCACAAAAATATAGAATTAACAAATTAAATCTGGTATATATACTACTATATGGTATTTATACTAGTATAAATACTAGTACCAGTTACAAGCACTAAAAGTACTAGACACAAGTACCTGATATTGATTTAGAAAAAGAGTGGCTTACATTTAAAGAATTACCCAGTATTCCCATGAATACATCATTTTATATTGCATTATCTGCAATATTGTTTTTAATATAATTTATAAATATATTGATTAATGAACCCTTTGGTATTAAGTATTAAGAAAGTTAATATATATCAAAAATATTTAATATTTTGACACCTACATGTTTTATGTTTTAAGTACCTATTCAATTAGTTACCTATTATGACGTGGGGAGAATTACATAAAAATATAAGTATATATGTGTGTAACTACGGTTAATTTGTATAAATTAAAAATTCAGTATGTGAATCTAATCAAATATCTACTATTATTTATTTTTGTAAAATACCTATATGTAAGTACAATAATAATATGTACAATATTTTTCCGTTCGACTCTCAGATAGCAAATGAGATAGCCCTTAATATGTTAAGGGGAAAACCTGAACACATTAGAGTTTGGGAAATATAAGAGGATTGTAGTCTTTTTATAGAACTTGTTAATTTATTTATTAGGTATTCACTCGTTAGCGAATCATTCGGCCGACCTGCAGGATACATTGATTATATTATATAGGTAAATATAGAATAACCAAGCAAAAAATACATTTTTAATATACGGTGTAAATGTGTTTTTTTGGAGGGTGGGGTAAAAATATCTTCAAAAACTTAAAATAAACAAAAAAAAGGTAATTGACTTTTTTACAATTTTGCCGATTAAAATCCTAACAATTTATAGTGTGCCGACTTAAAATTCCAAAAAATACTTCATTGCTGCATAATTTTAGGATAAAATTCTAAAATACTTCATTGAAAACGTGAATAAGCAAAAAAAAAAAACGTATAATAACGTAAAATAAAATAAATAAATAAATATTTAATGGTTTATTTCAGATACACAATCAATACATTTACTGTATTTTGAAACATTTTAGACAGCAAATTTTATAATTTAATTAAATTTTTTTACAAAATGGGAAAACAATAGATATTAATCTGAATAAACTTGTGATTTCCTACCGTTATATAAAATATAATTAATAATAAAATTAAATATTGAAAAATTGTAGATTGGTACAGCAATTTCAAAAAATAAAAATAAATTAAAATTGAAATTCTCTCGTAAAATAATATATACCTATATATATATATAGGTATCTATATTTTTTTTACATATTTTATGAAGTATACCTATTTAGTATTTATGTATTTTCGTATTTTATTAACATATTAATTTTAATAAACTTGTGATTTTCCACTATTAATTACAAAATAAATAATTTATATGAGTATTACAAATAGTATTATACCTACCTATATAATTATATTATATTTATTTTGTAATTAACAGTGGGAAATTACAAGTTCATTCAAATTAATATTTTAATAATAATATTAAAATACGAAAATACGTAAATATTAAATATAATTCATAAAATATGTAAAAAAAAATATACTTTTACCTATAAACATATATATTTTTTTTTTACATATCTATTGTCGTATTTTAACAATAACTTACACGGAAATCCGTTCACTTCTCATCGTAATCATTTTTAGAAAGTAATGATTATAGTCTTGTTTTTAAAATCTAAAATATTAATATAATAAGAGATGTGGACCAACTTCTATACCTATACCACGTGACCTGGACAATTTTTTCATTAAGTTGTATAATATGAAGTTTTAATACTTATTTTTGGTTTTATATATATTATAGGTATATATATATATATATGGTGTCCCACACAATATATATTGTACGGTAAGATGGTACAATAATTATATTATTGGTGCGTTTCATTGCAATCAACCACTTTACGGGTGCTGCAGTGTGCCATTCCATTATATTCCCAGCATCTTTACTGTAACTATGGTAACCCTGTATAATACGGAATCTGTATAAATAAAAATCAATAGGGATAATATATAACAGTATATAACTTTCTGCTTACAGTTAGCTAGAAAAACTTAATAAGTTTTAATAGGTAAACTATAATAATTTTTTTCAATATATAATAATATGTCAAAAACAACATCTTTAGACATTGACGGAATGAGTAAGTTAATTGAAAAATTAATTTATATTTCACTACATTTATATATATATATATATATATATATTTATGTATTACATAATAAATAATTTTATACAATAAGCACTTCTATATAGGTATAACTTACTTATATAATGAGCTTTTACAATTAATTACGTTAGTATTATAATATCATTATAGTCTATAATACATAATAAAATACATTATACAAATATGCGAGTGTTTCAAATACATTTATAAAACAATTTTTCGAAACTCGTCGAATAAAGAAATTGAAAAAAACTCGCTATAATATAAAATGTTAAGATATTTTAATTATTTTGATTATAACAAAAAAAAAAAAAAACACAGGTAATCAGATGTTTGTAATAAACTGTCCATTACATTTTTTCTGCAGGTGCCTATTTTAATTTATATTTATTGTAAATTACATGAAATAATAACAAGGAAAAAACAAACTGTTAATATGATATACACACAACATTATGTAAGGTTCCAAAATAGTCGTTGTTTTTAAAATATACCTACCTTTTTTATAAAAATATAAAAATAAGTAGGTAATCGGTGAAAGGAAATATTAAAATCCTATTACTATTAATAGGTACCTAACTAATAGTTGGCAATTTTCTAAAAATGACAACCGTGATCCATCTTACCATGTAAACTTTTTTTTTTTTTTACAGATTTTAAGTGTTTTAGCTGTTTATAATTGGTTAATACATTATATTTTGTTTTATTATATTTTTGTTTATAATTTATATTATCTACCTATATAGGTATAGAAATGAATAGAGTATAGGTTATAGGTATACCTATTTATCAAAATGCATAATTATATCCATTATATATTTATTACTATAATTCAGTACCTATATTGGTAATAAAATAAGATAAATGTAAAATACAATATCTGCGTATAAATCATTAGGATTTTATTAAATGCAAATTTTAAAATAAACCCAGTGTATTAGATTATACGATATTAAATACTATAGATATACAAACAAACAAAATCAAAATTTCATTATTCTGTTTATTCTGCAGGTGCTGAGGAGAAAATTGAACAAATCAAAATGATGCGAGAACTAATTCGTCTAAAAGAGCAGACAGGAGCTGATGGTTATAGTTCTGCATTTCAAAAGACCGGGAAGAAAAAGAACCTTATCAGTGATACAGTAATGTCTGCTGTTTTTGTCACTAGCTTCGTTTTGATTGTGGCAATGGCGTTATATTCGTTTCACACTCTATATCTTGCTATTCAGAAAAAATTCCCTTCTCCACACACAGAACTCTAATTTTAAAATTTTAAATTTACGGATAAGAAATAATTGAAAAAAAAACTTTATTGAACCTACACGTTAGGGTGATCCTTATTTTGTATTTTCGAATTTTGATTGTGTCCCCCCCCCTTAATAGGTTCGATGTATGAATTAAATACAGATACGAAATTGTAAAAAAAATCATCAGCACTCTATTTTAATTAAAACGGGTGCTAGAAACCACGATTTTTTTTAAATTGAATTAACGCGTTAAGTTGCAAGGTTAAACAATGTACATTAAAAGTTAAAGAAGAAACGTAAACGAATACGTATGAACAATATAATGTCAGTTAAAAATAAAACGGTTTCATAATAAATAACAATTAAGTTGATACCAACAATACGTTTTTTTCTCTGATAAGTTTTCTATTATTCTGTAAACATAAATAAAATTATTTTAATAGAATATTAATTAATTGAGAACTATTTTAGTAAAAATTTGATTAAAATTGCAAATTCTTTCACTTACATTTAATTTCAAAAATGTACTTTAGATTAGAAGTGTTTTAAAGTATAGGCGAGAATTAAATATAAAAAACTGTGTTTACTATTCGATTTATCTTTGAAATAATAGAGTGCTGAGATTTTAACTGTTGCATGACTTTTTTTTTATGTTTGGAGCCGATTTAATTGTTAAATCTGTAATCATTAGCATATGAATTTCTAAAATTATATAATTTTAATATAGATTGGTATATTAGTATTTACATACCTACATATATTATTTATTAACATTATACAACTTATTAATTATAGTCTGAACATGAACGAGTAAATGTTTATTCATAATTCTTTTTAATACATTTTTTATTGTAATATTATAGAAGATTCTTTTGTTATACATATACTTTATTCATAACTAACCTCATTCAATCCATATATAAGTCTATGCTAATGTTAGCTTTCCAGGCAATGTGTATACATTATAATAGATCTATCATTGTCACTATATTGGTTTATTATCCAATGCCTATAATACGATCTTATTGCTTTCAAATGCTTGAATAAAACAATAAATTATCATAAATAATGTTTGCCAACTTAATAATATTATTATAATTGATCAATTGATACTTACAGATGCATGAATATAAAAATCCTCAATAATAAAAAGATTATATGGAAAAATGTACTAATTTATCATAGCAATATTAATTATAATTATAGTCTAACTATAGAGGAAGTAAGAAATAAATTTATATTATATATTGATTTTAAATTAATAAGGCTAGACAATAATGAGTTTAAAAGTTCTTGGACGCTGCCGTCTTTATTGTGCATGAAACATGCTTCGGGAGATGCACGTTTCTAGAAAACTGAATTATTTTAGCAAACAACCACTTCTATAAAAAAAAATTAAAGATCATAAGATGATCTAAATTTTTACATGGGCGATTTTCAATAAAATCATTTTTAGTTGAGTTATAAATTTTTTTAAAATAGAAAATTCTGGGAAATTCAAAGTCCTATAAGTCGATTTCTAAATGTACGGTTTCCAAGGCGCGATCGGTCTCCGAGACCGACCGTCGTGACACTTCCAAAAACCTCACAGTCTAATATTCTATAATTCTATATCATGTAGTGCAGACGTACGTTATTTGACTTTTTTTCTTGATTTTCAAGTACCAATTTAATAAATAATAATAAAATTATCTTACTCTTACTGAAGGAGGAGGAGGAGGAAGAATATAGATTAATTATTAAAAACGGCAATTGAAAAAAGACAAAAAGTGGATCATTTATTTATAAATCGGAAAATTGAAGGATACTTCGAAATTTTAATAAATAGCCATTTATTACGAAATTTCGTGAGTTCTTTCATGTTAATAAAAATCAATTCGACTTCTTATTATCATTTATTGAGGTAGAATTAACAAAAAAACCCAGCAACCTTGTGAAAGAACCAATAACAGCTGCAGAGAAGTTGGCACTGACTTTATTATATGTATTTTTTTGAACTATTTCTATGAGTTTTTATTTTTCAAAGGCCGTAAAATCCGACCATTGCGGTTGCCGGTCGCGACGTGGAATTTCAGTCGCTTCGCAGCGTGTGTAGAAAATCATACCTTTATGGTTTTATCAAAACTCGCCCATGTAGAAATTTAGATTATTTCACGATATTTAAATTTGTATAGAGGTCATAAAATGCTAAAATCACTCAATTTCTCAGAAACGTGTCTCTCCCGAAACACGTTTTGCCTAGTTTTTAATAATTATTTATTAATACGTCACAATAAAAACATGTTACTGGTATAGTACTATTTTTAATTACTTCTGAAATGTATTTAAATATTTTTCAATCATGAGATTTTAATTTTCCTAAAAATTGCCTATACAAAACCTCTTAGAAATCTGGTGTGTGCGGCGTCCTCTTAAGTTTTTTTTTTTTATACAATAACTTCATACAAGTTATTTTATTTAAAGTTCAGTTACTCAGAAATGTTACTTTATGTATTAATTATTTCTTAAGTTTCGTTTTATTTTTTTTTTACCAATTTGATTACGATTAAAATAGTTTACTCCATAACCGTACGAATGGATGATGTTTCCAGGATAATATATGTCACTAATTTATTATACCATGGATTTATGAAATATGCACCCAGACTTAATTTTTCGCACCAATTTGTATTATGAGTGTTATGAGTTATTCATGCACCTGAAACTAAGCATATTTTAACTAGGTATATTCCAATAGGCGACATATTTGTTCTCCCAGTAAAGTATTGTTGTCGCTAATATAAAATGTTTTTTAATATCATAAAAGTATTAGACTTGATTTATTTTAATAAAAATTTAAAAATTGCACTCAGGGTCGTGCCGAAGAAAGATTTTGGGGGTGTGAAAATGAAAAAAAAATTATATAATACTTCTCTTCAAAACATAAAATATTAAAATAAGCAAAAAATAAAAAAGCAATTAACTTTTTCCCCATTTTGTTGACTATAATCCTAATAACTTAATAATTTATAGTTTGTCGTCGACTTAAAATTCCAAAATACTTCATAAACGTGAGTGAATAAGCAAAAAAAAAAGGGGGTATCGACTTTTTTTATTATTTGCCGACTGAACTTAATTTGTGGCCTATTTTTTATTTTACCACAATGGTTTAGTTACATAGATATATAGATATAGCCATATAGGTAGCATATATACAAATATCAATTCTTAATCTTAAAAATTTGCCTCAAAAATTGACATTTCATTTTTACAAAATTAAGTTTGGAGGGTTGTAGGTGGGAGAAAATTAGAAAATCTTGGGTATTATTGCATATTTTTTCAATAAAATAATATCTTAAAAATAAATATTAAGTCATACTCTGTCCTTCAACAAAGAAATCCCGGAAGTGAACGAAAACTTCACATAGGCCGTTAAAACTCCCTTAATAATGAAGCATATTGTATATAATATCTATAGTTTATATATAAATTGCATATGAATTAGACTTTAATAAATAGTCACTGACGTCATTCTTTTATCATAATAATGAACTCAGTGAATGATCTGAAGCTAATTTAAGGGAGCGAATAGAAATATTTATAATGATGAAAAAAATACTAATGATCACCACGTCACTTTCCTCTCATATCCACCCCAATATATAGTGATAAATGATAAGTATTTAGATGAAACACACTAGCTTTATATACATTATACATATATTGCTAATATTGTATCTAGTGACGTAACTTTAAGATGCTGGTATAAATCAAAAAGTCAATCTCTTCTCAACCCATAAAATTTAAATTATAATTTAATAAAAAAACACATTTGTTTCTAAAAGTGAGAGTAATCATTTAAATATTTTTTTATATATTATGTACAGTAAATAAAATTTTGTATACCTATGTTATAACTGTCAGATTTATAATTTATTCATTTCTGCTAAAAATGTGTGTTCACAAAAAAAGGCATCCTCAATTTTAGTGCTTTTATGTGGCCTATATCACCTGCAGCGATGGTCTATTTGCGTCATTGGTAGTAACTACCAATAAAGTATAAATCCTTTTGTAGTTATTGTCACATAGTGACAATTTCTTAAAATATGCATTGACTTTGAAATACAGGTCAACAAATAGTATGGTATGTAATATGTTTATTGTTTGGATTGCGTTTGAACTTTGGAGACAGTGTATACATATTATATGAGTATTATGAATTTTATATAAAGGATGAATACAGAAGAAGGGGTTAACACTCTCAGAAATAGTAAAAAATTAAAAAATTAATAACTTAAAACATATATTTTTAATATTTCAAAATTTCTCAAGTGATTAAAATCTAAACCTAAACAAAATAGGGAGGTAATATCTATATATTTACTTCTATGAGTAGGTATATTATTGTAAAATTAAGGAAGAGAAAAAATTGGTTTAAAAATTATTCAAAAACACGAACTAATGCTCCAGCACTAGAGGAGACCTAGTATAGTTGTCACAGTTTTTAAAATTTAATTTTTTTTTAAATTATCTTTGTTGCATTATTAAATAAAACATCTTCAGAAGTTCCAATAAAAATATCAAACATTAATATTTAGTAAAAATACATTTTTTGAATGATTTGAAATATTTTGTAATTAACGACTGACCCCCCATTATTCAAGGTTGGTAATCCCAAGTAAATCAAATGACAATCAACATAAAATTTTTTTTTTTTTAATGTTAAATATTTAGTTTAAACCTTTTAAACAAGAAAAATTGGTACAAGTCATTAACATTTTGAACAACATTGTCAAATATACCTAATTTATATAATTACGTATATAGCGACAATATATTGCCATTTTAATATTAAAACTAAATATTAATTTTTTTTTTTCAAAGTCAACCAAAATATTAAGGTCCTTGTTCAAATATGAATATTAGCAGTTCACTTATTATGATAATAATTCTAATATTTTTATGTTTCCAAATAAGTCAAAACTATTGCCTAAATAATATTTACTTGATACAAATCTAAACGCATAACAATTACTTTACTTTTAAGAATTAAAATAATTTAATATGATTTCAACGTATACTAAAAATTAAAATTAAATATAATTATAAGTATAAATTTTACAATTATATTTTGATCATGATTTTATTGTTATTTATGTATGTATATGAATATTTGATAGTTTATAATAGTACATTAATAATAATAACATTATTAAATCCGAGGTAGTAAGTAACATGCTGAGCTACTATAAAACTAATGAAATACTTCAGCACATGATCCTTATTCAATTTTATCATGTGCCTCAATGTAACCTCAATCGATGCGTCTTCGACCTTCTGACGAGTGTTAACTGGAGTTATGAGTTGGTTGATACCCATATGATATGATAGTGTAACGTTTAATACTCATGGTAATACATGTATATTTAAAGAAGCTTTAAAATTTAAAAGCTTTAATTGTTGATTCGAAGTGCTGAACGCCCATAGTCATAGCCTCAGGGCGACGAAGCACTGGCAACGACGAAAAATCCTACCGATGATCATAGGTCGGTACCGCGAGACGGTCCGGAGCCCTATCCATCATGCACATGTGGCTTATAAGCCAAGACTGGCTAAGGTGAAAATCCGACGGTGTTAGGGTCGCGCAGGGGTAGGTAACTGCAGTTTGCGCGGCCCGTCCACGCGCGGAGTATTGATCCGCTTTATCGGCGAAAACACCGGAGGTTGCCTGTGACCAAACATCCGGCAGGAGTAGGATAGACACCCTTCTGATCGGAGTCGTCAGTAGCGACACGAACCAAGATGATACTATGGACTGGAAACGACACGGCAATCGGTTGACGGGAGTGCGGCCAGTTTTTGTTGAGGATATTCTGTGGTGGTGGAAATTAACGGACTGTGCTGTACCCTGGTGAGGAATATCATCAACTATTAACGTGTACGCTATTAGCAATAATACAAAACGTCGCACAGTGTTCCAAATAGAATTTTTAGCGGGACAAAATTATTTTTTTATTAAATTATTCTATTTTTGTGGGTGTTTTAAACTCAGTTTTTACATTGTGCACTCATATACCTAGTCCTTAAATCAATTTCAGGATTTCGATGATTTTATTAATTAATTGATTTAGAGAATTTAAAAAAAATCTAATTTAAATACGTATATTAATTTTAATTTATACAATTAAAATATTATTGTTTTTTATTTCTTCATCAGAATCACTGGAACTGACACTTTCCGATTCTTCTCCGCAAGATGCTTCGTCTTCTTCTTTATCGGTTTCCGTGTCACATATAAAATCAGTAATGACTTTACATCATCTGTCAGCTCATGTATTTGTTTATTTGGTAGTGTTCTTATAGAGGACAAGTATGGATAAATATGTATAAGTATGTACACATTGATAGTTTATGATATTCACCACCAGAGTACAGCACAGTCCGGTAATTTCCTCCACCACAAAATATTCATAACAAAACATTCGTTTCCAGTCCATAGTATCTTAGTTCGTGTTAGCGGGCGGGGGTGTGATAGGTACCCCGTCGACGAATTCGGTACGGTCCGTGTCCACGGAGACGGGCCGGTGTTTGTATTCCATAATATGTCGACTATGTGGCGGGTCAGATGCGTGTTGGCCTCTTGAACCTCAGGATTAACTGTAAAAATGCAACCCGCCAAAAAAATCATAGATTGATTAAAATAAAAAAAAAAGTATTACAAAAGAAATGTTTTTTCGATATTATTATTTATTAAATAAAAAATTTAAAAATTATTGATATAATATAAATAATATTATAAATGTTAAGATACACAATTAAATGAAAAACTTAAAAATAAAAATGAACTATTAAATTTAATATTTTCATATAGGTATTTATTTTACAAGAAAAATAATAAAAAAATATTTTAATATTTCACTATTTTGAAATTTTAAAACACTATAATATATATAGGTATAATATATAACAATTGTTTTAGTGGCCATAGCTCATATATATTTTTTGGCATCCATAACTGGAGATTTTTAAATTTTTTTTTCTGGTCGATTAATAACCTAAATGTTTGCTCAAAATCAAATTTTACGGTTTTATCTCCATAAATGTCGTAAATCGTAATATATACCAAGTTCGAGATAATCGACTCAAATTTCTCTCTTAACTGTTCGTATTTTTTTTTTTACTTTGGCAAATACATTTTGTTATTTCGATTTCAATAAATGAAGCTATATAAGTTACATACATCGTTATATCTGAAGTAAAAAAAAATACTTCGTTCAGTAGCTGTTTAATTAATCTAGCCATAAAGAAATTATAGTACTGATCATATAAATACCAAAATTAAAAGTTCGTAAATGCAGGCGATTAAACTTCCAAGATTTTTCCACTAAAATTAATACTTTTCTAATTTAAAGAAAAAATAAATATGTTTTTAATTATTATTGAATATTATGAATTGTAGTTTGGTTAGACACGAAATACAATTTATGTTTTCTTTATATAGGTACTCTATATCTGTTAGGAAAATAAATGACCACAATATTATTTAAATATGCATTTAAAAACCATCTATAATCGATGAAAAATATAAAATACAGAAATATGCAAAATAAACCTTTGTATTTTAAATCTATTGACCATAATTCATATTTGTAGCTTATTAAAAAAAAACATGCCCTAGTTATTATAATTATTATTAAGCGATTGTGCAAATCGATTTGTTTTTGTTCGAACTTGCATAAAACATTAATGGTGCAATATCACAATAATAAAGATTCTGAGAAAACATTTGAATTTATCATTGTATATTATTATATATTAAAGAGTATTTAACACATTATTTTACCAACTAAATTATACGCATTTGTGATTAAATAAAATACACAACCTTAACATTCTTGATTGTAATAATAACATTAATTATTATATTTTTTTCCTTTTTCTCTTGATTAGACATTACACATATAATTTTATAAAAATCTATTACTTACGCTATTTACTAATAATTTTGTATATAAATTTAGAAATTTAAAACGAAGTATGGATGTATACTTTTTTTTCAGTAGGACGGGTGAATTTTTGAATAGAGAGCCTTCTAGTATCAAATTTCATGTATATAGTTGCCAGTTGGTATTTTAAAGAATTAATTTTTGATTTTCTTAATTTCTCATGCGCACTTGAAGGAAAACTACCGTCAAACAGAAAATTGTCTCAAAATGTTAGGTTTTTTTTTACGAAATCGGAAAATTGAAATTCGTATTGTAGTACAACTACATCATTGACTAATTTTGAGCTATTGATAGAAATTTTGAAACTAATTTGTTTTTCTAATTTTGATATGTAGGTTATAATTATAATAAAATTAGAAATTTTAGGTGCTTGCAGATCCCTAAAGTCACGATTTTTTTAACACTTCACATTTTTTATAATATTTATTTTCTTTGATTAATTTATAACTTTCCTTAATTGTCATGACGTCACAATTAAAAATAAAAAACGTTATAATTTATCATTATTATTTTGTAATAATTTTTAAACCATTTTTTATTATACAATTATCAAAATACTTTTTGTACATACTGTACATACGTATTAAATAATTCCTTTTACATACATACATTGATTTCTTTGAAATTCAAGTAATTTCGACCTATTTACTTCCAGATTCTATTAACTTTTTCAAGACTGTCATATTTTCTGAAGCCACGGCCTGTCGATAAATATTTATCGTATCGGTTTTATTATTGTTTACTAGAATAAAATAAATTATAACATGTTAATATTTTACTGAATTAGTGTTTTACATAAATTATAGGGCTACAACTTTTTTGCGCACATTTATCTTTTTTACAATAAGAAAACAATATGTGCTGAGAGTATTCAAAAAAAGATTATCAGTAACAACTAATTTTAACCATACAAGTATAAGCCATCATCAGGTTGCAAAATACAAATAATTAATAAAATAATAAAAAAGGAATGTAAAAAAATATGAATATTAATAAACATAATACATAGAATACCCTAATAATAAGATACAAACGATTAAACGAAGACTAGTAACATGAATACATTAAAACAGCTGTTAAAAAATTATGTATCGTGGTCTAATATGTATTGCCTATATTTGGTAAAAATCATTATCTTTAAAATCTGTACATTAAAAATATTATTGAAACTATTATGTTTTACTTCATTATAAATGAGTAATTTTTCTAATACTGAATTAACGTACATATTTTTTGGTTATTTAATATAACGGTTCATTTTAATATAAGGTATATAAGGGTTATTTAGGTGTGACCATTCTTGAATGTTAAGTTGTACGGTGTGTAAATCCCAAGTGTGACTAATGACTGTTTATTTATAACTCTTGAACCAATTGTAAGTATGGTAATTTCAGAGATTATATTAGAAGACTGAAGATTAAATTAGAAATTTCATCTATTATCACATCATTTTTCAAGTCAACGACATTTGTATTATGCGCAAAACGAGTCGTCGAGTATTAGGTGAAAAATGTAAAATATGTGCAGGTATGTTTCACTGAAATTATAGTCCTATATCGCATAACCAATTTCACAATATTACTCACCTCTAAGCCGAGAAGCATTTTGAATAATATTATTTATTTTCTTTAATGTCACTAACAATTGTTCATGGTTTTCACATGTAACTTGATGGTTTTGTATCATTTGTTTGTCGGTATGATAAATGTCATTTAAACATTTTTCCATATTGGATCTAAATAAAATAGTCTAAATTATTATAGTATAGGTTTTAAAAAAATAAATCTATATTTCTTTACATATCATTTAATAGCCGAAAGTCTTCAGCTTGCACTATGAGATTTTTTAATAAAGCTGAACTATCGGCTATTGAAGCATTTAATTTAACTGAGTTTTGCTGAAGGGTCTTCACGGTTTGTATATTCTCCCATAATTCATCAAGGACTTCAGGAAATTCTGCTAAAGACTAGATAGAAATAATTAATAATATCCAATAGGTATACTAATAATCATTGTACTCACATCTATCTGATCAAGATTAAGATATGATGCTAGTGACTGTACAATATCAGCTGTCAGATTTATGTTTACAGAATATATACACATCATTTCTGTCTCAAACGTTACAAATGTAAGTGAAGAATCTCTCAATGACTTTATTGCTATTTTCCAAACGTCTTGACCGTTAGTTTTTACAGGAGTTTTTTGAGGCACTATAAAATTTTGACTCAGCCATAAATCCAACTTTAAAAAATAATATTTCAAATTATTTACTTTATAGGTACATACAAATCAAAATATCTAATATTCTTACCCTTTGAACCCGTTCAACTAATCGAAATTTAACATAACTTTTAGGAACATCTTCAATTTCTGGATAATGAACTAATGAATACATTGAAAATTTTGGTAATTGTCGGGTAAGTTCAAATACGTGAAATTGATCATTGTCCACACTTGATCCTACAAAAGCCTAAATAAAATCATATTTTTAGTAAAACAATGTTTAAAATTTAGATATTTTTATAATAATTTAAAAAATATTTAATTGTATCTAAACAGTTTTCAATAAATCTAATTTTTAAATTTTCGATTTATGTAATTTATTTATCTGTACATAATATAACATTTTTTTTTAACGTGCATGATTTTTATACATTTGTATACTCGTATTACAATGTAACATTTTACTTGCATATAATATATGGGATATATATATATATATATATATAATTATAGGATAATGCATAGGAAAAGTGGCGTGCCCATGGCCATGGCCATGGTAATTATACTGCACTAGCCATCCCTTTGACCTTAATTGGTCGATGGGATTTGGTCCGTTAAGTTGGATGCTTAGTGTAGCGTAGAGCTGACAATACTATCTTAGAAAAAGAACACGGTCATAAAACCAACAACATTAAAGCCTCGGACAAGATTTGGAACAACAAATTTGGAAACAGAATACTAAGTTAAAGATTGTGATATGGAACGGGATGAGCTTATTTAGAACCGGAGCATCCCAGAACTTAGTTTATGTATTAAGAGAGTACAATATTAAAGTAGCAGCCTTACAAGAGATATGGTAACAAATTTACTAAGCGTTGGTGATTATACTATTCTTAACTTTGAAACTCGATATTCTGCAAGTTAATACAAGACGATCATTAAATATACCAAATCGATATGACAATGATGAGGGTTATAAAACCCCAACTCAATATAACGAAAATCAAAAAAACTATTAATGCAGGAACAAAGGGTTAGGACTTCTCCAAAGCAAAATAAATCTAACATGAATCATAAAATTAATGCTAACGAAATACAAAGACCTAATATGATGACTTCAAATTATTACAGAAAATAATATCAAACACATTTAAAAACAATGAGAAAATCTTTTGCTAAATAAAAAAGCAGTTGATGAAAATAGTGAGAAAAATTTTTTTTAGACTGTCTTTATCACCAACTAAATCTGAGATATAGATTTAAAAAGAACAGGCGGCACATGTAATTATATGTTATGACATCATATTTTTCTATAGCGAAGAGCGAAAATTCTGTGTAGCGGTCTACCAACACATATTATACTAAATGCCGATTAAGGTTTTAACGTCTATGGTAGAGAAAGGGTTGTGCATATGAGCGAACTCCGGTTAGAAATACACAGTAAATGACGAAAAGTGAGTTGTAATGAACATGTACGGAATGGTAGAAGAAGATAGTATGTAAATTAGCTTAGGCTGGCTCCTCAACCTTGAAAAATTACAGATATTAGTCAACTTAAAAGGAAGATTAATACCAGCAGGAACTAACAAACTCCAGACGGATGCGAATCGGTAAGGAGAGTGTTACAATGGTATGCCAAAAGATTTGGGATAAAAAAAAAATGCCATAAAGCTGAAATGAAGCAATAATTATACCCTTATATAAAAAAAAAGAAGACAGACTGGAGTGTGATAATTATAGAGGTATTGTTCTACTGAACTCAGCATATAAAATCTTCTCTAAAATATTGTTAAATGGTGATTCCAATGCGATTTTTGGAAGAATAGATGAACCACTATCTACTATAAGACATACAAATTTCGAATATCGTCAGAATATATGGCAAGTACTTATAGACTTCAAAAAAGTGTATGACAGCATCTACAGGAACAACTTACACAACATAATAAATGATTTAGAGCCGTTATTCCCATATCCCGCTAAATCTTATGTATCTGCCAATTAAGGTAGCGTGTAGTTTAGTATAGGAGGTACTTTAACAGCGAGTTTAATACAGACGATTATTAAAATGTTACCGGTAGTACTATCTATCAGTTAGATAATTATAAACAGTACAATGTTTTTCATTGGTTAATAATGAAATCAGCTGGTATGTGATAATAGAACACTATTATTATTTTTGTAATTGATAAACATAAATGGTGTTATTTTTTTAAAATTGATATTCGTCTTTAATTTACATTTTAAAATTATTATTTTATATTTAAAATTGAATATGAATAAATTAAAGCGAGATAAATCAATTTTTTGCCATTAGAAGAAAAAGATAATAGTAATCACTATTGGTCGCCGCTAGTGATCAATGTAGTATGTACACACCATGAACCAAGATAGTACTATCTTAGTTCGTGGTACACGCTCATTTTAATTATATAGATTTACATTTTTTCCGGCGCCCAGCTTAGCGCTCACTGCTCTCTAATGTACATTTTAATACACAATATATATAACCAATGGTACCTATTACCTATTATATATTCATTGCTATTTAGGTACCTACTCGAGAGAACAATCGAATCACATTTTTCATTTTCATATTTACCTTATTATTATACTACCTATATAATATACTATATTGACAATAATAATTGTACCTACATGATAATAATGCAATATTCATAATAGACGAACACCAAAATAAACGAGTTGTGTTATCACATTTACACTTTGCAGTGGCATTATACGACAATATTATTGAGCACTGTCATGGGGTTGAGTGAAATGTTTTGGTACGGATTTCTAATACTAATAATAATTTATGACTTACACAAGCACAATGCTGTTTTTCAAAAGCATAATAAGTTGAATAATTTCATAATAATTTGGCCTATCTTTGTAAACTTGTGGTCTTCTATGACCAATATCATTTACCTCATCAATGAATTCAATAAAATTATTAGTATTTTTAATTTTAAATTAATATATTATATGAGTAATTTCAAATAAAAAAATGCACAATGAAAAATAAAATAAATGCACAGTACACAGTTGACAGTATTAATCGTAAGCGAAAATGCTGAATAACTCCAACTGATAAAACAAACGGCTTTTATTACAATATATAATAATAATAATCTATGAATTCTTCCCGCTAGTTACTTTAACAGACACCAAGACCTGCCGCTAAATGAAGTGCCCGCTAACTCATATTTAGCGGTGACATTTCATGTAACGGATCATTGTAATAATGAAATATTAAAAGTAGCCGATAACTGTGTTCGCTACATTAGCGGAAATCTTAGCAGAACATTGTAATAACGGCTCTTAGGGTTCCCGAAAAAATTAATAAAACTAATTGTGTGACAATTGTACTAGCCATTACCATACCCTTCTTCATAAAGACACCCAAAAAACTCAAAATACAATATCATCAGAAATATCTTTGGTCAGTGCTCTGGATCAGCCCACGGAGCTGTTGAGAACAGCTCTCGTACATGTCCGTGACCATGTTGGTTGTATGTAGCCGGTCGCAGTGGCAGATCTAAGATTATTTTATAGTGGGTGCTATTTTGCTGGTAATGGTCCTATTATTATGGAAAAAAGTACTTATGTACAATTTGAGAAAAAAAAAATTTGGAGTTTAAACGGTAAGAAAAATCAGTCTTGTAATGTGCATACAAAATTAATATTATATTATAAATGTTAATTAACATACATAATTAAATCTAAAGACTAAATGAACATTATATTATTTCTTAATAAGTATATAACAATGTATGTAATTCAAGAAGTTTACAGTTAGATTGACCAGTCCTCTAATTGCATTCTTCATTTCTTTTTTCTAGCAAACTGATTGATAACCAAGTCAATATATACATGTTTAACTTTAGGAACATTTATTAAAACTAAGCCGTTTAGTCTAGACTCAGTCATTGTAGAGCGTATATAATTTTTTAATCTCCTTAATGTAGAAAATGACCTTTCAGCGGTTGCTGTGGATACTGGAAGCATAGCAAATAATTTAAAAAGGATTTTGATGTTTTTAAAATGTATAGTGAACTATAATTTATATACCAATTTTTTCTCAATATCGTGTGTGGTCGTCGACCGTTGATGCTACTTGACGAATTAGGTATTAGTTATTTTTAATAAAAATACGCGGAATGGTGGGTGCTTCAGCTCCCAATCATCCCCCCCCCCTAAATCCGCCACTGAGCCGGTGTATATCCTTATCGATTCCTCATCACAAATAAGCGTCATGTCGACTTCATGTATACAGAATCTGTATTTAAACGCATCAAATGGACTGTGCCTCTTATAGGCCTTATCCAGTCTCAATGTTCCAAGTGTCGATGGCTTGATCTAGTGCACTATTGCTCCACGTTACGATGACTACAACAACCAAGTCATTGCTTCGATCCTTATTCCAGATTACTGGAAATATGCCAGCTCACCATCTCGCATATCAATTAAAGCAACACCTGGAGCACGCAGATCTAGGCTTTGATAGCCCTGACTCTGTAGACCTGTTGCTAGACGCTAATGTGTTTTCTCAAACTATGAACGGAAAACGGGTCGTCATCGGTGATTCTCTACATGCTACATTCGGTTCTTCGTTCGAATGGATTATTATTGGACCAGTTAACAGATCTGTGTCGGAACCCTAATAGTAAAATGTCGTGTCACTTACGGTTTTTCTGAATGATATCTTTCAACGGTTTTGGCAAGTCGAAAAACCAAATGCAAGCCCTATCAGTGTGAAGCCGTTTATATGTCAGAACAGATACATGATTTCAAAGGACGGTTTTTTGTTCCATTAGCATTCCTTAATGAGCACCAGGACGAGATTTTCCCTGGCTCCAAACAGATTGCTCTACGTCGATTTCAAAACTTTGAGCGAAAGCTTCAAACAGACGAAGTTTTGGGCCAGGAATATAAGCAGTTTATACAAGAATATGAGTCACTGGGACATGTTCGTTGCTCCGTGTCCGGGTACATACTTCGTACCACATCATCCCGTGTTTAAAGGATCATCGGCTTCAAGTAAAATACAAGTGGTTTTTGACGCATCTGCCATTGCATTGAACAAGCCATCTTTAAATTAATGTTTGTACACCGGTCTTAAATTGCAGAAAGATATTATCGACATCCTTCTACGACTCCGGGTACATCGTACACTTTCACTGCTGATGTGTGTAAAATGTATCGACAGATTTTGGTACTTCCAAAATATCGACTATTCCAACACATATTGTGGCGTACTTCACCGGTGGATGAGTTGAAGGAATATCAGCTCAACACAGTAACTTACGGAGTGAACAGTGCCCCCTATTTCGCCCTGAGAGTATTTAGAAATTTAGCAGACCAAGAGTGTAGTGAATCTCTGACCGTTCAAGATACGTTAATGTATTAGACTTACATCGACGTCATCTGTGTGAGGATTAACACTATTAATAAATTAGTCAAGTTGCAGTCTGATTTACAATCAGTTTTGGGTCGTGCTGGCTAGAACCTTAAAAAGTGGCCATGCAACTCACCATCTATCCTGTCCGGTATATCTGCCGAAGATTGTGCTACTGATGTCACCCATTTCAATGACAAAGAAGGATGTGCGACTAAGATCCTGGGCCTTCAATGAGATCCATTAACGGATGTGTTCAGATTCAACGTACATCCGTCTACCCATGCACCAACAAAACGTGTTGTCCTATCTATTATCGCATGAATTTACAACCCCGCCGGGTTTCTCACTCCGGTCATATTCTACACAAAACACATCATGCAACAGATTTGGAAATCAAACTTATCATTGGATGAACCCCTGTCACCAGCTCTGGTCAATTGCTGGCACGCCTTTGTTGAAGATCTTCCCTCGTTATCAAAAGTTCAGATTCCTTGGTTAGGTTAGGTATGCAGTTAGGTATTACACAAATGCAGTCCCGTGTCCAGTTTTGTGGTTTCTACAATGCTTCAGAGCGAGACTACTCATCTGTAGTCTATTTACGATTAGTAACCAATAACTCAATCTGCATCCCACCACTTGGATCTAAAACGAAGATGAAGACTTCCACTGTGCCGAGACTCGAGTTGTGTGCTGCTGTTCTTCTCGCTCGTTAGATGTTTCGTCTTCAAACAATTCTTAAAGACAAGCTCAATGTTGAATCTGTATTCGCTTGGTCTAACTCACAAATTGTCATTGTCAAGCTCAACTCGTTGTTTAAACTTTTCGTGTCTAACCGAGTATACCAAATACATTAGTTGTTACCACAATGCCAAGGTTACGTTCGCTCTGAAGTCAACTCAGCAGATTGTGCCTCCAGAGGGATGTTGCTGTCTGAATTAATTAAACATTCGCTGTACTAGTCTGGACCGGACTTCTTGTATGCTATTGAAGACAGCTGGGACACTTCTCCGACTCCTATTCTAGCTAAACAGTTAACCAGTGTGAAACTGGTATCCCTAGCCGTACATGTTAGTGAACTGTCGGAATGGATTTGTAGATTTTCTTCGTACGACTGAATGCTCCGGATTGTAGTCTGGATGGGCCCCTTTATTAATCGCTGTAGGCATCAGCAGTACGCGCATAGTTTTTTTACAAAGATCTTCAAAAGTCTCTAACGGATATTGTTCGATTATCCTAACGCCTTATTGCTATTCGAATATACGGTTCTGAAAGCTGCTGAAAATTCCGTCGCGCTCATATCCTCGTCAACGTCCATTTATGGATTCAAACGACCTAATTCGGTGGCAGATTACGGTACTCCGATCTACACGCCTTTCAGAAATAACCCATTCTGTTACCCAAAATCTCTCACTTGGCCAAGCTGATTATTCGCCATTGGCATTTAGTTACGTGCCATTCTGGACCAAGAGTAATTACTGCATTAATTACCCGCCAATTTTAGATAGTGTCAGTTTGCGTCGTTATTCGCCAAACCCTTGATTCCTGCACTATCTGTATTCGTGCTATCGCTCAAGCTCCACAGCCTATAATGGCAGATCAGTCTGCAGCTCGAGTTCATGCGTACCATACATTTTCCAAAGTTGGGATCGATTATGCTGGTCCACTTCCGATGCGCGAGTGTCGCTTACAGAAAGTTAGAGCATATACAGTATACATTGCGGTTTTCGTACGCATGGTCGTAAAAGCTTTACACCTTGAATTTGTACTGGAACTTTCTACTGACGCCTTCCTTGCGGCGTTCGTCAGGTTTGTCGCCTAACTTAGTGTACCATTTGAAATGTATAAAAATTAATAAACTGACTCTTCCAAAAAGTTGCGGATGCTGGTTAATCATTCAGATAACCGGGATCAATTTACGGCAAATGCTCTTAGTTCGTGGAATTTCAGTCCTTCTGCAGTACCTCATTTTGGAGGTCTCTGGGAAGCCGCAGTATGGTAAACTAAGACTGTTGTCCCGAGTGATGGGATGTCAACCGTGTTATGCCGAATCGAAGCTGTTCTCATTTTGTGCCACCACTCATGCCAATGATATCTTCACCGATGACACAAAAGGAACGCAACGAGAATACTGGAAAATGAAGCGATGAAAATAAACCTACAGAACAATGATGATAAAATCAAAATATTGGAGCTACTTGAAAGAGTTGAAAGTGATAAAAGCCTTAGAGAATTTAAGTACGTAGGTGAAACATTAAATATGAAAAATGACTGGGCCAAGAGAAGACATTCATCTAAATAAGGCCAAAAAAAAAACATATTTTGTACTAACAAAATATTTTCGATCCAAACTACTCACTAGAAAAACTGAAGTAAGATTATATGGAGTGATAATAATACGAACTCTTACATACTTCTGTGAAACGTGGACAATAACTAGCCAGAGAGAAAGAAAACTGAAGACTTTTGACAACAAAATACGGAGAAGAATATATGGCCGTCTACAATGAAACAACATATAATTGGCGAAAAAGATACAACTAGAATTGTATGACATGGTCGATGTGACGCCAGTAATCAGTTTTTTTAAAGGACAAATACTACAATGGCTAAGGCATATAATGAGAAGAGGTGAGGGTACTAGAATAGAAACTTCAGAGAAAGAGCTTTAGTGGTAGCTTTAGAAAAAGGTGGATCAATTTAATTGAAGAGGATCTAAAGCTGGAAGTGAACGATTGAAAAGATGTGGTTCAAGACAGAGGTAGATGGCATGATATGGTATTGGCAGCAAAAAAATAATTTATTTTAAAAAATATATTAAAATTTTAAAAAAGGTGTATATATGCCTAAATGAGTAGGAATAGTCAATTATAAATCACAAATACAAGTTATTTCAGATAGTTCTATTAATACTATTAGGTTATAATATGTAGACTATAGATTTAACAATAAATAATAATTTATCTTACTCGAATATGAATGTCCAGTAGTATATCTTTTGAAGGCAATAAGAACACTTTCAATTCAGACGATATACTCTCTCTTTTGGGATGCACGACATGTGTTTCATCTTCAAAAATTCCTTCAGCAAATACTGTGACTGCTTTTAAAATCATCGAATTATTAGTTGACAATGTTAATAGAACACATGGTTCCTATAGAAACAAATATATATTTAACTAATATAAAATTAAAAACATAAAACTATTTATAGAAAAAATACGTACAACTGTTTCTTCTAAAACTGATACTTCAGTAATGAGCCGCGTGTCTCCCTAAACGTTATACAATATTAAAGTATTAATAAAATAAGACCCAAATTCACAAAAATCTTTAGTGCGAAACACAAACTAATATTAAAATAAATACAATAAACTGATTTTTAAACTAACAAAACTGGTCATTAAATAAGAAATAATAACAAAAATTAAATCTTACTGGAATGCCATGACCTTCGTTAGACGCTTTTGTGTAATTACTTAACTCTGCCATCAATATCTGTCTCTTTTGTAAAAGGTCATGAATAACATTAGTTTGAATACCAGATTCCACTTTTAAACTTGTGTTATCATATCCTCTAACTAAAACCACAACAATGTTTTATGAAATATTACTATATTTAATTAATATTTATAAATACCTTCCCCGGTAATCGAAACCACGATCATTTGACATTTTCCAGTTCTTTTATAATCTCCAATAACAATACCAGCTACGCTAGTGGATAACATATCTCTAAAAATTACTTCTCCAGTCATAGAGTTTCGTGCATCAACCTTCCCATTTGACCACCCAGTTATCAATTCTTCTTTTCCGTCTCCGTCTAAATCATATCTCTCTAAGAAATTCACTGAACTTTTTGACTAAAAAAAGTTTCATAACATTACATTATAATATTCAACAAATAATTCTAATAACAAAATCTTTACAAATAATTATTATAACTCATACTTTTTCAATAAAATTTAAAAATATAAGTTGTACCTTAACTCTCCATACTCGTCGAAATTTATCATATACACCAACAGTTCCATTATCTAAAGCATATGAAAATCTTCCAGTGGAAAGACTATTTAATAAACAAATCGACGAAGTTTCCGATATTTCATTTACAATTATGTCATCTTTAAATTCCCTAATCTCATAATCGTCTGAACCAACAAGTAACTGTAATGCAATAAAACAAATTTCGAAAAATAATAAAATGGTATATTGTCTAGAATATAATAGTATAAAGGATTCCTCCGCAAAAACTGAATACTGAGAATTTTCAAGATAGACTAAACTATCATCTGTGTTTACTTTCTTAAAATCTGAATATTTATATACAATTTTCGTAAGACTGTTCATATTATTATTTTATTCAATACATATAGCATATAGCATATAGTACAAATGGTACAATTGATATGCAATAAGTACTACAATAAACATAACAACATTTAAAGTGTTATTTCTATTACCTATATAGGCAGAGGCATGCTCACGGTGGGTATGAGGGTGTCACATCCCCCCATGGCTCTTTTAGATTCTGAGTGGAGCGAGGAAGCTAGTGGTTTTACAATGATGTTTTTTTTTTGTGTACAACTTTTCGACCAGAAGACATGAATCAATCTGTACATGTAACCCCATTATCCGGTAGCAAATTTTATCTAGTTTGTACTTTAAAGAATCTATTTTTGGCCATTTTCGATAAACGCGATAGGAAAAACTACCGAAAAATTACGTAAAAAAGGCCAAATACAATTTCGTCAAATTGAAATTTATTCATTTATTTATTAACCACAATAAACAACCATAACAAAAATAACCATAACAAAATTCGATAGTTTTTTGTGGTTTCTGCAGAGATTAGCGAGTACTAACAAACGCATAATCAATCATTCGGACGGTGCCCGGGTAAAAACGAATGAGTCCAGTTTAAAATTTTTTTTTTTTTATTGCAAATTCTTGTAGAATAATCCACATCGATTAGCATGAAAAACTAACAAATATTAAAGAACATAGAGAAAAAATATTAATACAAATTTTTTACTTTTGGATGTTTTGACAATTTTTTTAATTTCCCGAAAGTAGTGTTTTTGTTTTTATTTTCTTTTAACTGGATACCGTCCATTTATACGAGTATATATGTAGATAAGAGAGAAAAAACCTGAAAAAGGTATATTAAATTGATTTTTATTAGAAAGAACGAATACGAATTCTCTCCCAATTGTCTTCTAATACGGTAGAATATTCTCTCCTCCTTACCATTTTGTATAATATTTAGGACATTTTTCTTTAGAAAAAAATTTAATTTTAATTTGTACTTACTACAGTACTTGATTTTTTTTATTCATGTACTATTATTCTAGATGGTTATCATCCTTTAGAATTTTAAATAATTATACTAACTTTTTTTTATTAAAAACAACGAATAGTAGGTAATAACAACCCATATTATCTAATACTTACCTAATAATATCTCGAATTCAACTTAATTTGTTCTTTTATTATACAATAGTTTAAAAATAATATTTTATGAAATTAAAAATATTGAATTTATGAAAAAAAAAAACGAAGATTAAGTTGTAATACTGTTGTTATTAAGATAAATAACTTCTATTGAATGATTGAAAATATATTTGTTGTGGGAAAGAGAATTTCCTAGGTATAAAAAAATGAGGGGAGAATGTTCTACCATATCGGGAAACAATGAGTTTTTTTAACTGATTACTATTATCTTCACCCTTTAGAACAGCTGAATCATATTCGAGAGGCTAGCATAATTAGTTGATAAAATTTAATTATCTAGTATTAGCTATTACTGCATAACAAAACAGTATAATATTAATAATCATAAAAAACAACACATAATTGTAAAAAAATAACTTTAGAATCTTGCATTTTTCCATTTGATTAGAATTAAAAATATTTTTCTGTCAATAACACAAAGAAAATTAATGTTTAAAAACAGTTTATATTTACAAATAACAAGTATTATAATTATAGCTTATAAGTTATAATATGGGTCAATTTATCAAACACAAACAAATACATAATAAATTTATATACCTAATTACTTAATAAGTTATATTAATAGTTATTAACCTCATTAGAACCGTCCAAATCTATATCCATGACTATAATAGATCTGACATTGTCACCGGTCACTGTCCATAAGATTTCGTTACCTTTGTAATCAAATGCTTGAATCGAACAATTACCACCAATAATAATTGCCGGATCTTTCATAGAACTGAGTTTTCCAATAGCGATTGCGGCAACGCCATCGGGTATCTGAAAATGTATAATATAAGTTGACATGAAAAATCCCGACCAAGCTGATAATTCCGATGTTGAAATTTATCCGGGTGGACAAGTTTCAATAACTATATAGTATGCTTTGATTACAACAATTTCTGTGCAAATAAATATATTTTTACTATATATCACTAAATGTAATAATGTTATAAATGTATAACTTAAGTAGTCCGATTTGGCATGTTTTGGAACCACCTCCCTGTCACCCAGTCTACCAACTGATGCCACCGCCGTCGCTGTAACCTAACACAATCCATCAATCATCCACTCTTTGACCTAATATAATCTATATACCACCCTCCCCCTTTCATCATAGCTCCCCACCTACTAAATCCCATCTTATTTTAAAATTTTTATTATTACATCTACAGAGGTGTGAAATTTATTAGACTCAAGGACCAAAAACAGAAAAATCGTAGTTTTCCTTCATAAAACTTTCTATTTTGAATCAAACTTAGAACATTGTACTCATTTATTTGTTCATTACCGACATTTTCTTGAGTGACATTTTCTTACCCATTTCACTAAATTTCCAAAATTCAGCATTCCAAAGAAAAATGTGGAAACCACCACTAAAACTGTCCACCAAAAGCATGAAGTATTATAAAATTACTAATAATCACGTTATATTATAAAGATAATAACTTTGCACAACTCACAGCACTAAAAACAACACGTGAAAAATAAGGTGTTAACAGATAAGAAGGGAAAATGGTTGATTAAAAACAAAGGATATCCGTACTAAATATTAAATATATAATATATAATACTAATATACTAATATTAAATATTAAATGAGTACAATTTACTATGTTTGATTGAGAATAAACGTTTTATGAAGGAAAAACTAAGATTTTTCTGTCTTTTTTTCCTCGAGTCTAATAAATTTCACACCTCTGTGGTTCTGTATACATAATAAAAACCATACAATTCTCTTCAAAACGTTAGAAATCTGTAACTCACCTCTCCCCATTATTTTTTAATTTTATTTATAATAGTCTATCACAAATTATATATTATATAAAACCGATACTAAACATATAGGTACAAGTATGTACAACCGCTAACCACCACACCCCCTTCTATTTCTAATCTCGCAAAATCAAATTTACGTTTTTTATTACGAATATATATATCAATCAATATATCTAGTAACATTTTTATACTCAATATATTTTAAAAAATTTCCGACAATACCTATAGGTACACATCTATAGGTATAATGAAAATCTAAACGTATTAATTACGTTAAATTAAACGAAAGGGATGTATGAGTCATTCCTTTTGGAATATATATATATATATATATAAAGAGAGAGAAAAAGTGAGGGAGTTACACATTACAACCTTTACACGTCTCGAATAAGACGCTTCGCCACCGAATATACACAATGACGTATTAATATAGACAATAACGAAGAACGAATCACATAAACGATTTAACAACATTATTATTTTCTTTCATACATCTCCCGTTATCGTTTTCGACCCAGGTCGGTTAAATCTCCATGCGTATTGTTTTTTTTTTTTTTCTGTTGAAAATAGTAGCTACATCTACAAAAATCCTGTATATATATATATATATATATCAATATGTTGCGATTTATATAAAACATACGTATCTTTATTCAAATACAACTTTTAAGTATTATTAATAAGTAATTTTGTGTAGGGTATACACCCATATGAAAAATACAACAAGATATAAATTATCTTCTATTCGTTAAGCGTGAGAAATTCAATTTCTTCTTCAATGTTGATTATTGACTTCAAAATATTCCAAGTCTTTCGTTTGTAAAATCATATCAATCTAAATTTATGGTTTTTAGGTTTTAGGAATTTAGCATGCTTATACGTTTATTCTTAGTACTATTTAGCATTCTCCAACGTTTATACTTAGTAATATTAAACCGTTATTTATGTGCAGTATTTGTCTCCCATACATTTTTTAAATTAATGGTTTTTTAAAATATTTAATAGTATCCAAGGTATAAATAGGTACATAATTAAAATGATTAGGATTTCCGCAAATTATTGATACTTATCTCAAACTAATGTTAAACATTATCCTCGACCCTCTATATATATATATATTCCAAAAGGAATGATTCATATATCCCTTTCGTAAACGTTTTTATACCTATATTTAGGTATTGTCGGTAATATTTTAAAATATATTGAGTATAAAAATGTTATGACTCTTCGCACAATGTCTAAAAACTTACATATAACACATTTTTTTTTAAAAATAGTACATTTAAAAGGAATCATAATATGTGTTCAATTATAAATTATAATATATAGGACGAAGTAGACACTATATTAATAATAATTGTTGTTTGAACTCAAAACAATCAGTCAAAATAATCATTCTTTTAACAATTAAAACAAATTTTATGACGCATGACATAAAAACCTGATATCGAAATATCAACATAGTTTGAATTATTATGAGTCATTTATGGTCTAATTTAATACGTAACCAATTCATCGATTTTACACTTATTTATTATTGTATATTTTATTAATTTATTTTTTATATCTACTGGTTACTATAGTACTATAAAAATGTTGTATAACTAATAACATAACTGTATCGACGATTTTCAAAAACAATAAACAGACAAGTTCGAAAAACCCACTCTGCGATTTATGAGAGTATTGAATTCCCGGTTTCCAAACATATTTTAAACAATATAGTATAAATTATAATTTTATAATAAGTATATATAATATATAATATAAAATTATATGGACTGGCAACGATATGGCAGGCGGATGGTAGTGGTGCGGCAGGTTTTGAAATGGGGTTACCTATGTGGGTGGATTTTGCGGACTGGAGCGTACCTAGTAAATTTTTTCAGTACTAAACTAACCAAATTTCACGGACAAATATTTTTCGGTTAAACACTCGAATCGTTCACGGGCCACTCATTAAATCAGATTATAGATAACGCATTGGCTTCTAAAATCTCCGAAAACTCCTTATTAAAACCTGACCCCAAATAGTGGCATCGTTGCCAGTCCATATAATCTTAATTCGTATATATATATATTATATTTACTATTATCTTGCCCTATATAATATAAATGTTATCATTTCAATTAATCCGAAAAAATATAAATTCATAGCACCAGCACAATAAAACGGTTATTAATATTAAATAATAATGAATAACATATTAATTTGTCATCATTTTTTATAAATAAGGATAAGACTTTATGTATTTTATAAAGTATAAGACCTAAAAATTATTTCCAAAAAGTACCTATACGATTACCAATATTTTAAATTTCAGGTTTCTAAACATAAGTTTAGATACATTTCATCCCCGTAACTCATGTTGTGTCTGTCCAACCGTAATTATTATTATTATAAATATCTTTGGAGTTTGGATTATTGTTTAAAATATGTTTATAAACTGGGAATTTGACACTCTCACTGAGTGAGCTTTTCTAACTTGTTTTTTGTTAAAAAATACTGAGTAATAATTAATGATAACCAATATCTTAATAATTAATATATAATAAAATAAAAGCAATTTTGCATACCTATACCCTTTATAATTTTCCATTTGACTCCGGATTTTTTTTACCGTTGTACAGATAATCTACTATAGTACTATCTACTAAATTAACAAAATTTAAGCATTTTTTAGCACTGTGCTTTCCTAACTTTTTGGTTTCTAAACAAAAGTTTAAAAACCTTATGGTTTATACCTCCGTCTTTCCTTAGTTACTACCAATAATACCAAAACATATAGTTATTATTATTGATTTGGTTACTATTATTTTAATTATTATTTTTTATTTGAAAATTATTATTATTAATTATATAATGCTTTTATCATTCGGACGGTGCCCAGGTAAAAGGGAATAAGTACAAAAAAACTACTTTCGGGAAACTATCAAAAAATTTCAAAAACATCCAAAAGTTAAAATTGTTTATTAATACTTTTGTTAATGAACCTACAATGTTCGTTGTTTTTTCATGTCAATCGATGTGGATTATTAAAATCTACAATAATTTGCGATAAAAAAAAAAATTATTAATATGGACTACTTATTCCCTTTTACTCGGGCACCGTTCAATTTAAAGACCTGCTCGGGCCGACCCGTCCGGGCTTTTAAAATTTCAATATAAAACTATTTTCGGGTCAGGCAGGGCTTTTTAATTTCAAACTGGACCGGGCCGGGCTTTGTTTTAAACGAAAATATCTGGAAATGTTCAAAAATAATTAAAATATCAAACATAATTTTATTGAAATAAGAAGAATATACATAATTATTATACTTATATATATAATATTGTTACTATAAAATAAAATATATTAAATATGAAATGGCAGGTGGCTGTACTCAGTGGCGTATTTACGGGGGGGGGGGGGGGTTATAGGGTCTTTTCCCCCCCCCCCGG